>MU223614.1:1304680-1317217 GCA_018584345.1 Thuja plicata | reverse complement strand
TATGGCATTTTTCAAACTCTTCCTAGATAGGGAGAAATAAGTCAGTTTTAGTGATTTGTATCTAACCATTGCTCTTTTATGCTATTTTTCACTAATCTAATGACTTATTGAAGTGTTGTGTCATAGGTAACAGGTGCATCATTTGACACTCACATTTCTGGCGCCCACCATGGGGCTTTTAGGCTCTTATTTTATTTTGCAGGTTGAAAAAGACAAGAAGACTATATTCCTTCTATCTTCTGTCTACTTTCTCTCAATCACGCTTCCATGAATATCATTGATATGCAAAAAAAGAAGATTATATTCCTTCTATCTTCTTTCTGCTTTCTATTTATTACCTATTTGTGGAAATATGGTCTATATCACTAGTACCATTATTTGTAAAAACATGGGGGAAAGGCACTGTAAACCTACAATAATGCACTCTTACTAACTATTTTCATTTTTTTTACAGGTCTACGGGTTAGCCATCAAGTTTGGTAAGAAAGCACATAATTTTTTGATTAAAAAATTCCCATTTTGCTTTTTGGTGTTTAAAAAGAACAGTGTATAAATTCACATCATTTCACACTTGGTTTTGGGTTTCAAAGTCAACAAAAGTCAAATTCAACAAAAGTCAAAGTCAACAAAAGTCAAAAGTCAAAAAGTAAAAAAAGTAAAAAAGTAAACAAAAGTAAAAAAGTCAATAAAAGTCAACATTTCTTTTTTGGGCTTAAAATGAACATGCACAAAATCTTGAATGCTTTAAGGAAAATGAACAAATCAAACATTTGATTTTGGGTTTAAAACTGAACAATCAAATCCCACATCTTGTTTTTGGATCTTAAAATTGAACTAACTATCAAACACTTTTCAGTTTGGGCTTTTAAAACGAATAGTTTCAATGCTTTAAATCCAATCTTAAATGCCTAAAGAAAACTGATCCAAACACTTCATTTTCAGGTTTAAAATCAAACAAGGCAAACTTTCCCTTTCAAGCATGTTGTTTTCTTTAAAATAGGAACAACTAAATCAAGCTCAACATAGCTTGAAGGAATGAACTTTTCTTTAAGTGTTTTGAGAGATAACGGCTTAGATTAGGAGAGTATGCTCTTCTTCTTTGAAAGAATCATAAACCTAGACTTCCAAAGCTCGCCAATCCTGGTTACCATATATTTAAATAGTAGAGGGCCTGCCGGTTGAGGAAAAAATCTCCTGGGAACGACCCAAGTGAGGACAGGTTTAACACCGACCCTTCCAACTCACTATAAATAGTTGCTTCCTTGTAGGCTAAAGCCTCGGAAGATAGAACTATTTTTTTTCTTGGAATTATGACATCATTCCTTGAACATATCTAGGTATATGTAGAGTGGAGCCGCTTGAATCTTGCTTGCGAGACTACATATATTCGGGTACTCATAGGGCTATACGCCTAAATTTTGCCTTGTGCAATTCTATGGGGGACAGTTTCAAACGGATTGCCCAATAATCTACAACAACTTCAACTAAAAGAATTCTTGATTCATCCCCGAAAGGGTGATAATCTTTGTGCAAGGCAAAAAGTAATTTCCCCAAGACACTCATCATATTGTGCCCTCACTTGTGTTTGGAGTTGGCTAATACAACATCATGACTCGAGCCATTATGTGCTTGGTGATGGTTGTATTCTAATTAGCATTTGAGTGTGTACCTGAGTCAATGAGCAAAGATTTTCATCCTCCACCTAGAGAATAGGAAAAGATGAGTGTTTGTTTCACCCTCTTAACAATGCAAAACTGTTTGACTTATTCAAAAGATCATTAAAAAGATAAGCTCCTCAAAACAATCAACAAATTTCAAACCCTGGAATACAAGTCTTTTTCACACCTTATGACACCTCTTAATGCAATCTGGAAACAAAGACATCCTAAGATCACATCCTATGTTTCCCAAGTCACATTCAGTGTCTAGGATCACATTTGGTGTTCTGGATCATATTTAGTCAGCACATAGTTGCATCCACATTCTAGGATCACATCTGGTACCATCAAAGGATCGCATCTAGGAGCTTGCATTCAGGACAGTGGGCACTTGTAGATGTTTTTCTTAGGAAGCCTCAGTTGATAAGGATACCCTTTTTGCTCTTTAGCTGGTTCCTATTGTCTCTTCTAGTCTCCCTGTTGTTATTTTCAAAACACTTTTGAAACATCCACCTTGCATGCTTAGTCAGTCTTTCATGATCAGTTCAATACATGTGGTCTACCTATTTTCTACCAACAAATTGGTTCCTAGCTCACTATTAGGGCATTCTAACCCTCTAAAGTTGGAATCATTTACATCCACCAACAACAAATAGTTACCCCTACCTAGACACGCCCAGTTGAACAATCTGAAATCCTTACTTGCACTATTGGGAAACGTTAACAAAGTTGAAGAAATGGAATTCATGGTTAACACAAGATGCAACTAGTACACAACTAAAGGATCAAAAGTGCCTCCTAAAACACCACACTTTCAAGGAGAAACATCTCACAATTCCCTTCTTGATCTAGATTCCCCTCAAATGGATAGCAACACTAACAAATGGAGTAAGGCTTTTGAGGGTTATAATGATGGCAAACACGCAATATCTGAAGGCTTAGAAGAGGAAGAAAAACCCAAGTATGAACTTAATCCATTTGGATCAGATAGTGAATAAGAGATCCCCGAAGATGAATACGAAAAACTCAAACAAAGTAAACAGATCCACAAGATATTGGAATGGATAATTAGTGATGATAAATAAAAATACTTCCTCCATCTAGCATCCACCGGTGTCAAATTACCCAAAGATTATGATGTGGAAAAACTCAAGGAGAAGGAAGTACCAAACCCAATATCTATTCTCACCAAACAACTCAATCTAATGCAAACGGAGCTCACAAACCTCAAACAAGAGAAGGAGAAACCCAAAACACAATACTCTTTGGACACCATTTGTCCATTTCCTTTTGAAAAGAGTATCACTATGGTCCTATTTCCTCCCAATGTGGCATGACCAAAGTATGACAAATACACAGGAGAAACTGATCCATACAACCATGTAAGGTAATTTTGTGCCCTTAGCATCGAGTACATGCACGAACCTACATACCTTATGCGGCTATTTCCAGGAAGTTTGGGAGGTAATGCCATGGAGTGGTTCTCAAAACTAAACCCTAAGGTCAGGACATTTGAGGAGTTGATCCAACAATTCATTCAACATTACTCCTACAACATCCAACATGACGTACGTATGATGGACCTATGCAATACCAAACAGAAAACTGGAGAATCATTTACACACTTCCTACAAAGATGGAGAAAGATTTTTGCATGATATTCAAGGGCCATTCCCAAATCAGAGAAGATGGAGATATTCATTAATAATTTAGTGCCTGAATTGAACTATGTGTTACAAATGCAAGATTCTCCATGCTTCTATAGAAAGATTAAAAATGCCCTCCGTATTGAGGAAGTAATGGTCAAAAGAGGGGAGATCACCCTTCAAAATGAAAACAAAAGCAACAAATCCAATACCAAGCCCAAATGGTGGAAGCAAAACAAGAACATTGTTAATGACGGAGTGGTTGATGCTTCTAACATTAATCCTAAACTCAAGGAATTTAATCTAACCGATGGCATGCAAGCAAGCAAAGATGCGAAGGTAACACCTCTCATCCCCAAGACAAACAATGATAACAAGGAATGAGCATGGAATTCAAAACCTCATATAACATTCACTCCTTTGGGGGAGTCTCTTGAGACTATTTTAAAAATGCTGGTGGATAACAAATTTCTTATGATTCCTGATTCTAAACTGTGGGAACCAATGGTCAAACCTAGGTTGTGGGATGATAACTCTTACTGTGTCTTTCACAAAAAAAAGGGACACAAGACTAATAATTGTCTCAAACTTAAGCATGTCATCCAAGACCTCATCGAAACTGGTAAGATCTAAGTCAATGGACATGCTACCAATGAGGATCATATAGCATTCAACAAACCCTTTCCTAATTATAATCAAGGAGAAACATCTAAAGGGAAAGGTAATGAGGTAAACTACACCTATTCCAAAAATGACAATGTGATTAACATGCTTGAAATTAAAACTAAATCCATCAATGTGATCACAATTAAAGGTGCCTCATCCCATTCAAATTTTGTAACATAGAGCCAAGCACAGGTTACAATTAAGGGACCTTCAAAACTGCCATCAACATCAAAGGTTCCTATTGTAACTATTCCTAAACCAGTAGCAAAACACATGGTCACTATCCCCGGCAAAAAATATGACTTGGTAGACCAATTGCAATGAACCTCTGGCAAAATTTATATTTTTGAGTTACTCAAGATATCCGTGGTACATAGGGAAATCCTAGAACAAGCTCTACATGCTACTAATGTTCTGAAAGATATAGATATAGAAAAGTTTCAAGCGATGGTCAATCATATCTCAGCACCACACTACCTCTCCTTTTCTGAAGAGGATGACAAGTCATTAACCCATCTGCACAATCAACCCATCCATATTGAAGTCCTTATTCATAAATCCCATGTTAGATGCATGTCGATAGATGGAGGCACAGGATTGAATATCTGTACACTGGATCTAATCAGGAGACTTGGTCTGTCAGAACAAAAAATTGACTCTAGAAACAAGATAACCATCAAAGCCTATGATGAGGAAGAAAGATCCTTCAGAGGTCTTATTTCTCTACCTATCAGAGTCAGACCAATTGAGAGGAACATCATATGTCAAGTTCTGGATTTACCATTGGCCTACAATATCCTACTAGGGAGACCATGGATTCACGAAATGAAAGTTGTACCATCCACTTATCACCAATGCATAAAATTCTCACATAATGGGGTGGAAGTGATAATTCCTGTAGATGCTAACTACACTTGCAATAATATGAAAGCAGGTAGCATGATCCCACACAAAAAAGAGGCTATAGATGCAACTAATCCTGAAACTACCAAGGATATGGTTATGAAGGGTTTTAGAAAAACCTTGAAACTTCAAGAAATAGGTATGGGAGAGTACAAGCTAGACCTGACTCCCTCAAGAACAGAACTTCCAATGTCACCAAGATCCTATGAAAAACCTTCCTCGACATTCACACCTACAATATCTAAAGAGCCAAAAGTACACAAAGCAACTGGCATGATAAAGGCATCCACATCTTCTTTAGATAACACAAAAGAACATGCAGTCTTGGACTGGCTTTAGAACCGCTGGAATCTGAGATCAAGCATGTGAAAATATCACCAGAACAGTATGAAAAGGGATATGATTTCCTCACACAAATAGGTTACAAAGGAAAGGGACCTCTAAATGACACAGGACAAGGGCTCATTGAACCTATTACTATGGAGTTCCGGAATACCAGAGATAAAACATGACTTGGTTTTAATACTAAAACTGATAAACCTGCACCGATAGAGAGTTCGTACTTAGATAAAGGGAGTGATGAAACAAATGAACTAGAGAAATGGTCCTATGGAAGATTGTTACATGTTGATGCACAAGACCCCAACTACCAAGGAGAATGCTATGTACCTAGATTTGAGGTACTACAGGATCTTCACACTCCTTTTCTAGCATAACCTCCCATTCAAGAGGCAGGAGACACCATAGTGAAAATCACTCAAGAGATACCCCGGCCACATAATTTACATCCTAACTGGGGGAAATTGGTCACAATTTCACATGTCCTCGATCTACCCCACTTTGATCTACAAACAGCTAATTGAGTACATCAAATAACCTTTGTTGAATACTTAAACAAATCTGATGATGATTTCACAGACTCTCATGACTATGAATGGGATTGGCAATCTATTTCTTTTAAAGATATTGGAATAGATACAATTCACATGTTTGCAGCTCCCTCAGCTCCTAGCAAACAATCTGAAACTCTTTTTAATGATACCGATCCTCCTGAAGCAGAAGAAGAGTTCCTTCCCCTAATCATTGATGGAGACACAGGTGAATACATAAGTCTAGGAGAATTCCATAGGCAACTGTAAGATAAGAAATTGTGTTCTTTATCTCACCAAAATGTAAAGGGGATTGAAATAGAGATATGTTTATTAAAAATGTATAATGTGTTAAGAAAGAAGGGTTTGATAGATTATTAATTATCTTGAAATGTAATGTTTGAAATAGGAAATGTGTAAATTGTTCTTTGAGTAGCTTAGATTGTATTGAATTCTTTAACCTTAATTGAATTGAATTGAATTGACTATATATTTTGATTAAGGAGAAGATAAGAAGCTCCCTTTTATCCTCGAATGCACAAATGGGAGATCCAAGTTGATCAACCCCAAAGAAGGGCTAATGCACAAATGAATCAACTATTTGGAAAGGAGAATAACAAAGGAGATACCTTAAATCCTATTAATTATATGTATAGAAATGATATATGACATTAATTGAAGGAATGGGAGAAATGCACTAACCTTGAAATATTTTAGATCAAAGAATGCTATTTTTTGAGGTCTGTATTGAGTTTTTGGAAAAACTAATAGTTGATCCCAAACCAGAACATAGAGATGAACAAAACCCAAAAATATTTTTCCATTCTGATGTCGTCTTATGAAAAAGGTTGACCTTGACCCACAAATGTCAACCCTGACCCAATAATGTCGACCCTGACCTACACAGGTCCAATAGAAAATCTATTTGCGCCATCTGGAAGAAAGCTGAAAAGGGTATCCAGATCTAGTCTCAAATCAACTATTCTGAACCTGTACCTACAAGAAAAATGAGATTGTTTGTTGTGGGGGAGGGGTTTTCCTTGGTCAAACCCTAGTTTAGGAATTAATCTCAAATATATGTAATTGAAATTGCTGAAATGGACAAAGTAAATGCATAAATTCACCTTGCTTTAAAAAAAGGTCCTTGTGGCAGATTTGAATCCTTGAATCCACAAGTATGCTTCAAAATGGAGAATGTAGAAATGTAGGATGTCTTCAATCTCTTTCTTGTGGATCTCCAACACCAAGTCTTGAATGGGTTCTTAAATTTGGAATAGGCTTGGAAGAAAGTGGATGGAGAGATCACCAAAAAGGGCATTATGTAGCTTCAATCCTTCAATGGCCTCCAATGGATTTCCTTCATGAAAATGGATACTTGAATGGATGAATTATTGCTTGAAATCTTGCTTGATTTCTTTCTTGATGATGTTTCTCAATTGCTCAAGGATGCATAGGCTTCAATAGAGAACTTAGTATCACTTAGAGAAAATGAGAGAGAAAGCTTCCCTTTTATATGAAATTAGGGAACAATCTTCTAAGGAGGCCTACATAGGAGGATTAAATTCCCATTAAAGCCTTTACCCCTAGGAGAGGACCTATATTAAATATAATTTAGGAATCAATGCTTTGAAACCTGAAACTGTCGACCCAAAAGTGGGAAAATACTTTTTGCAAAGGCCGACCTCCAAAAACTGTGAGACCTCAGAATCTGAACCCTGGGTCAAGGTTGAGGTTGACCTTGACCTAGGTTAGGGTTGAGGTCAACCTTGACCTAGGTCAGGGTCGAGGTCAACATAGACCTAGAAGGTAGACCCTGACCCTAAAGCCCAGAATCACCAGTCTGCAGTTCAGAATGCAGAAATCAGGCTAAACAGGAGTGGAAAGAGGGACAGAATAGGGGGGAAATGATTTCAAGACCAGGAACCCATTCAAGGTGCTTCTCATGACACAAAAACACTTACTTGGAAGGCTAAACAAGTCTAAAATGGAAGTGCTTCCATTTTCTGACTATACAGCCACAAGCACGAAACCTCCATTCACAAAGAGATGATGATGAGACTTCTACTGACAAGTCACTAGAGTTTGATCCGTATATGACTAAAAATGATCCTTTTAATGATAATCTCACTCTTATTGATCTAAATATCAAAGAAATTAACTCAACATATTGTGTCATGTCGGTTAATGGTCTTGATGCTAACACGATGCTATCCTTCCCAGAATCTTATTCCCTAACATTGGTATTTCTAGACCTAATTGATTGGACTGAAACAAATCCTCCTCCTATCCTCAAATTTTCCAATGACCACTCCCTAGATTTTTATCTCAATGCTTATGAATCTTACCCTTCTTCCACTAATGTAAGGAGCGATAACATGTCATAGGAGGATATCAAGTTTCTTAGTCACAAATTGAAAAATAAAAAGAAAAAGCAGACTGATGGTGATAACCACTCTGTGGCAGTATCAAATCCCAAAATAGTAAAGAAAAAATATGTATCCAACGGTGAAAACCTCTTTGAGGTGCCAAAGGATGAGACTCTTAATATCCTCCCTAAAAACTTTCAAGAAAGATCTTCGGTATTGATTGAACCAACACAGCCAGTAAACTTGGGCACTATTGAAAATCCTCAAATAGTTCATTTGGCACAATGTTTATCAGAAGAAGAGAAGGTACAGTTCACAGAGTTTCTAAAGGAGAAGAAGATCAAATTTGCATGGTCTTACACTGATATGCCAGGGCTAGATCCTAATCTCATCATGCATCACTTGTCTATAGCTCCTGGGATCAAGCCTGTAAAATAAAAAGTTAGAAAGATGCATCCTAATGTTGCATTATTGGTAAAAGCAGAGCTAGAAAAGTTGTTAAAAGCTAGATTTATTCGAGTCATTGTCTATGCAGGGTGGATCTCCAATGTGGTCCCCATTTCTAAATGTGATAAATCTATTAGGATCTGTACGGACTTCAGAGACCTAAACAAATCATGTTTGAAAGATGAATTCCCTCTACCAAACATTGACATGATCATAGATCTTATAGCAGGCTTTCAGATGTATTCATTAATGGATGGATTCTTGGGCTATAATCAAATAAAGATTGCCCTAAGGATCAAGAGAAAACCACATTCACATGTGGATGGGGTACCTTTTGCTAGAATGTCATGCCTTTCGGGTTAAAGAATGCCGGTGCAACATATCAACGAGCCATGACGACAATATTCCATGACATGATGCACAAGAACATGGAGGAATATGTCGATGACACATTGGCTAAATCCAAACAAAGAGGTGCTCACATTGCTGATTTGAGAAAGATATTGGATCGAATGGAACAGTTCCAACTCAGGCTCAATCTAAATAAATGTGCCTTTGGAGTCCAATCAGGCAAGCTCCTAGGATTTATAGTATCAGCAAAGGGAATCGAGGTAGATCCTACAAAGGTAAAAGCTATTCTAGAGATGACTCCTCCACATAATATCAATCAAATGAGGATGCTACAAGGGAGACTCCAGTCTATCAGGAGATTCATGTCCCAACTTGCAAATAAGGCACAACCCTTTACTAAGCTACTACATAAAGGTGTTACATTCAAATGGGATGAACACTGTGAAGCAAACTTTAGAGAATTGAAGGAGTACCTGGCTGCTCCACCTATTCATGGAAAACCCTTACTCCTATACATTTCAGCAACAACTACATCCCTAGGAGTATTATTGGTGCAAGAAGATGAAACAAAGAAATAATGAGCTATCTACTACATTAGTAGAAACCTAGTCACTTATGAGCTCAATTATAGCATTATTGAAAAAGTATGCTTAGCAGTCGTCTTCGCATCACAAAAATTGAGACACTACATGCTCTCTCATATAGTGAAGCTCATTGCTAAGATAGACCCTCTAAAGTATCTTTTGAGAAGAACAACATTAACAGGACATTTGGAAAAATGGGTCCTAATTCTAAGTGAGTTTGATATTGAATATGTAGAATAGAGAGCTATCAAAGGACAGGTAATTGTAGATCAATTGGCTGATTCACTACTCTAGGATGATGAACCTTTACTAATTGAATTTCCTATTGAAACAATCATGCATCTCACTGAACATCCCTGGAAGATGTACTTTGATGGTTCATTCACTCAACAAGGATCTAGAGCAGGGGTTCTCTTCATAACTCCACAAGGATACAAGATTCCCAATTCTTACAAATTGATGTTTCCATGCACCAACAATATCTCAGAATATGAAGCATTGGTCAACGGCCTCAAGCTAGCTATAGAATGGAAATTTACATGTGTATGGTGACTCCCAACTAATTATCAATCAAGTCAATGGGGAGTAGCAAACAAAAGATGAAAAGTTGATGCCTTACAAGCAACTAGTTGATAATCTAAAGAAGTACTTTATCTTCATCACCTTCCAATAGATACAAAGATCAGAGAACAAGGCTACGGATGCTATGGCTACCTTGGCATCCATGTTACAGCTGGAGGAGCATTGATTCCGCTATGACTTCTTGGTGGAAGAGTTACATGTGTATGGTGACTCCCAACTAATTATCAATCAAGTCAATGGGGAGTATCAAACAAAAGATGAAAATTTGATGCCTTACAAGCAACTAGTTGATAATCTAAAGTTACATAGAGTTACATGTGTATGGTGACTCCCAACTAATTATCAATCAAGTCAATGGGGAGTATCAAACAAAAGATGAAAAGTTGATGCCTTACAAGCAACTAGTTGATAATCTAAAGAAGTACTTTGTCTTCGTCACCTTCCAACAGATACAAAGATCAGAGAACAAGGCTGTGGATGTTATGGCTACCTTGGCATCCATGTTACAGCTAGAGGAGCATCGATTCCGCTATGACTTCTTGGTGGAAGAGTTACATGTGTATGGTGACTCCCAACTAATTATCAATCAAGTCAATGGGGAGTATCAAACAAAAGATGAAATGTTGATGCCTTACAAGCAACTAGTTGATAATCTAAAATTACATAGAGTTACATGTGTATGGTGACTCCCAAATAATTATCAATCAAGTCAATGGGGAGTATCAAACAAAAGATGAAAAGTTGATGCCTTACAAGCAACTAGTTGATAATCTAAAGAAGTAATTTGTCTTCGTCACCTTCCAACAGATACAAAGATCAGAGAACAAGGCTGCGGATGCTATGGCTACCTTGGCATCCATGTTATAGTTGGAGGAGCATCGATTCCGCTAAGACTTCTTGGTGGAAGAAATATCCTATCCTGCCTTTGATACCCCTGAATACCATGTAATATGTACCTTGACTACCCAAAATCAATCTCGGTATGCCAGCATCATTGCTTACCTTTTTGACCAAACCATTCCCGCCAATTTATCCAGAAATGAGAAAAGATCCTTGATTAGGACAGCATCATGTTACATACTCACAACTAATAACCTATATCAATGCAGTCTCAATGGTACACTTCTTTGGTTTTTAAAACTTGAAGAGTCTGATCTAGCATTAAAAGAAGTCCATGAAGGTGTATGTGGATCACACTTGAATGGTTAAGCGCGCTTGAGCTGGAGTAGTACTGGGATGGGTGACCTCCTGGGAAGTCCTGGTGCTTCACCTCTGTGTGCATCACCTAGATCCAATGAGTGCTAAGTGTTCCATTCATTCTCATGAGAGATGGGTTCATGTGAACCACTACTCATGAATTATGGGTCAATGAATTTGACTCAAAAACTACACAGTTGAATCCTGATAGCAATATCATGACTTTTCATTAGCCAAGAAACTGCTTAGAGTAGGATATTATTGACCTATCATGGAGAAAGATGCTAGTAAATTTTCAAAAGCATGTCTTAAATGCTAGACACATGGAAACCTTATTCATGCTCCTGCCAGAGAACTTATACCTTTCATAACACATTGGCCATTTTTGCAATGGGCCTTTAACTTGGTTGGACAAATATATCCCAACTCTTCAAATGGACACAAGTTTATCAATATGACCACTGAGTATTTTACAAAGTGGGTCAAAGCTATGCTACTAATCAAAGCCACTGGCAAACAGGTGGCTATGTTCATTTTGAACTACATTATTTGTAGATATGGGATACCCTCTTCAATTGTGACAACCAATGGGGGCCAATTTAAAAATCAAGACACTGATGACCTTTGTGAACAGTTCCATATTACTCAACATTGCTCCTAGATCTGTTATCCTCAAGGTAATGGACAGGCTGAGGCATCAAACAAGAATATTCTCAAGATCCTACACCAAACTATAATCAAGTCTGGCAGAGACTGGCATCTACAACTGAATTTGGCACTATGGGCCTAAAGAACAAGCATCATAACACCAAATGGAGCCACGCCATTTTCTCTAGTCTATGGCACTGAAGTAGTATTACCCATTAAGGTTGAAATCCCATCTTTGTGGATATCTTTACAATGACTAGTTACTGTTGAGTAATATGTTGGAATAATGATAGATTTGGCATCAGTGAATGCACTTAATGAAAACACTTATTCGATTTTGAATGCTTACCGAGCTCATCACTCAGTCCATAGACTATACCGAGCATTCAGTAAAGCTCACCGACCAAACATTTCAAACCGAGCAGTAAGGCAGTCATCGAGTATATGAGAAGAACAACAGTTACCAAGCAGACGGTAGTCACCGAGTCATCATTCGAAGATAACCGAGAAGTCAGTTACTACCGAGTCACCAGTGGTTACCGAGTGACAATATATCTACCGAGTCACCACAGCTACCGTGTTCCAAGCTACACTTCAGGACTAGTATGGACCGAGCCTCT
>MU223614.1:1279838-1290907 GCA_018584345.1 Thuja plicata | reverse complement strand
ATATATATATATATATATATGGTAACACACACACACACAGATATATATATATATATATCCTTCTGCAACCTTCGTTTCTTCCATGGATTCCCAGACCTCCAAACAAAAAAAGAGAGAACATTATTTCGAATTAGGATTTGTAGATTTTTATAGGAAATAACATAGGGTTTCAAATTTTGAATTTCAATTTTGGAGCCTAACCCTAAATTCAAATTAGGGTTAGGGCTAACCCTAAGAGGGTTAGTTGGGTAATTTTCAAATTTTATACCATTAAATGTGTGTATTTCTAAATTCAGTTTTAATTAAAAATTTCAAATGGAGAGTTGACTTTTTGTTAATGTTGTTAACTAAAATCATTTTATAATATGAATGTAGATATATTAAAATTACACAGTAATAAGTCGATTAAAAAGCTTAAATTTTAATTCAAAGGAAGGGAAAATTTAAAATGATGATTGTTAAATGTTATTAAGTTGATAACCTTCAATTAGACTAATGGTTGGAAATTCATTTAAGCTTATCTTTAATCTTGATTACTATAGTGTTAATTAAATCTATTGATTTAATATTTAATGGGAAAATATTCCATGGGAAATGTTACGATTATTAATTTTGAAATTTAATAAGGGATTTTTAATTAATCACGGCTTGGGATAATTTCATTTAATTGTGAATTAAATTGAATGCAAAGTTATTATTATAGGTTAATTATTAATTATTTTATAGCTAATGTAAGTTGGAGCCTAATTTAGTCTAAGTTAACGAATTTAATTATTGTTGGAATAATGGGTAAATTTGATGATACTTTTAGCAATTATTTTAATTAAGGATATTTTTGGTTTAAACGATTAGAGATTTATTAAGTTAAATTATCATTAACCATAGTAACCATGAGAGTTTGACCTTGCGTAAGTTAAGGTTTGTTAAATTGATTTTGAATGTGCAACATTAAATAGGGAATTGCATAATGACTAATGTACTCTCGCAACCATTAAATGTCTATGTAATTAGGTGGGCTTTCTTAAGTGTTAATGTGAATCAACTTAGTTAAATTTAATTTTTAAGGGTGAAAACCTTATAGCTTAAATATCTTTGACTTCTCTTAAAAATTTTCTATTAAGTACGTAATTTATCTCACCTACTTAAACAAGCTAAAAAACCTAAGTAGGTTTGACCCACCAAGGGACATTGACTAGCCAACGCTTGTCATGATTCCCGTTGGGGACCAAGTCATTTTAGCATGTGGTTAGCTAACCTAGTTAACATTGGTGTTTATCACCACAACGTTTTACAACTGTTATAAACTTTTAGATTAGAAAAAAAATTGGTGTGTTTTTGCCCTTAAATTTTGGGCATGACATTTAGACAAAGTTTCCCTTACACACTCATAACTTGTTCTCTAAGTATCAAAATTCTTTTTTTTTTATTGGAAAGAGGAAAGCAATACCTAATGCATAAATATTTTCCAGAATTGTTATACTTAGTTACTATTTTTCTATAAGTGTTGAATGAAGAAGTTGATATATGGTGAAAAACCAATGTTAAGTTAAACTAAAAAAATAATTTTATAATAAACTCAATATATATATATATATATATATATATATAATCAATGGAAAGATCACTACAAGTAGTACCATCCCACAGGTGGGTTTGTCAATATTTTTTTATTTGAGCCTTCAACCAGAGCTTCAAATGCCAAAATTTGGTAGAAATTATGAGAGTTTGGGAAGAGATCCATGGAAAGCAGGTTTGATAGAACATATGTTTGATCGGAGGGGTTGTAGAAAATTTATGTTCTAACAAACCTATGTTCTGATGAACCTATGATTTATCAAACATATGTAACACAAATTATCCAAAAATGTGTTCTAGGGTTTGAGAAGACATATGTTCTAGGGTTCAATTGAACATATGTTATATTCAACTGAAACTATATGCATCATAGGTTTTGAACAAAAGTGTAGAGCATGTTTGATCAAAAAATTTTGTTCGATTGAACATGCTTCCTAATCATTTTCTCCTTTGTGGGTAAAAGTGTATTCCAGTATTGTCAAATTTGAATTTCCATCATGGAAATGCCACATAGAAGCCTGAAATCAAGTTTATTGGTGTTGCATTATTCAATGCTAAAATATGTAAATGCATTTATTTTCCTTTAAATGAATTAATGAAAACACATCAATGTCAAATTTGAATTTACATTACATTTAAAATCACTAAATAACTTTTTTGACATTTCAACCCTCATTTTGCCATTTTTTTGTTGGTGCTAAATTTGATCATTTTATTTTCATTAATATAAAATCTCCCTTGCAGTTATTTCTCAAATTGCTTTATATTATGTAAAATGGAATATTAATTTATAATTTTCTATTACATCTAATTATTGTTTTAATTTTCAAATTATTTTTATTAATTAATTTTACATTATAAATTCTAAAAGAATCCTGAAATATGAAACCCTTTACACTGAATTTCATTAAAATATAAGAATATATCTTAAATTTGGAGGACACATTTTCAAATCTAATAACTAGGGTTATGTGAATGCATTTAAGTACATCTTTAAAAGTTTATCTCAAAGTCTTTTAACGTTTATATAAGTTTATCTCAAAGTCTTTTAATGTTCATATAATTATAGGGAAAACAATTTAAAACATGGTTTTAGATCAAAATTATATTAGAACTTTTGAATGCTCTAGGATTTGACCATTCTATAACAAATGATTGGTTAATAAATCAGAATCCTAGATCAAGATTAAAATCTTGCCCCTCTCTATAAAAACCTTGATCATCATGCATTTTTATCAATGTTACAAAGTGATTTTTTATCAATTTTGACCATTGGTACAAAGGCTTCTATAATTCAGGTTTGTTAGCCAATGCTATATATATATATATATATATATATATATACCCTTAAGTGTAATAATGGAAATAGAGCATTGCTAAATGTTAAAATTCTACCACATTTTTGGTCATTTTATTTTATTTTTCAAGACGTTTCAAGTTTCATTATTTAAGATTAGATTCTTCTAATTTTATTTCTTTGTGTTAAATGTTGGAGTTTGTATTTTGTGCAAGGCATACAACTATAAGATTGAATATATACTCTATAATTATTCTTCATGTTATTCCTTTTGGGATATGGATATATACTTTTCTTTAGATTGTACTTTTTTTATAAAGTAATTATGTCTTACAAAATCTAATAAGAATTGCAAAACTTAAAATCTCATACATCTTTGTTTCATTTAAAATATGAAAATCTATCATATTATATCTCCTTAACTTGCAAGACAAATTAATAAATCTATTGATTGGAAGCTAACTAGGTTGAATAAAATAGGGTTTAAAGTGAAAGTTACACCATTGTAGGATATGAACATTTTGTAAGAAATAATTTATTTAGAATCTTAAATTTAGAACAAAATCTCTTTCCTTTCTAGGAAATTAATTCATGATATTACAAAGGCATTCTTGAACATCGTTAGGGAGGCATCTTTGACCATTGAAGATTATAAATGTGTGTGTGAAAAGGCCTACAAAAAATTGATAGCATATGCTTGGCTTATAAAATATTTATCATGTACAAGTGGAGGTTTGTAATATTGTGTACTAATAGAGGAATTTCGCAATAAAAATTAGATGTAGATAAAATTCACTTATGATGCACTTTACTCCAAATCATTCAGTGGGCGAATAATATGTTGTTCCTGTTAGGATTAAGGAACACTAAGGGGGGGAGGGGTGAATCAGTGTCCTAAACATTTTTACCATATTAAATTGATTGCACAACCATAAGCCAAATATAACTGAAAGTAAACAACAAAAGCATATAAAAAATATCCACAACACTATGACACCATGATTTTTCTGTGGAAACCCGGTTAAGAGAAAAACCATGGTGGGGATGGAACTCATAAGTAATTACTTTTGCAAAAATAATAACCCTGTTAAAGGTTCTAGTTCATAAGGGGAATTCACATGCATTGTGTTAGGATTATAAGACAAAAAACTAATAGTTACATGTAAATATAGCCAATAATGCAATGGAATAAAACACACATAAGTATAACAAGAAGACATAAATTTAACGTGGTTCACCCAATCCTGGGCTACATCCACCAAATAGAGATTCTAATATTATTATTCAATAATTTTAACTGATTACACCTAGCGATCCTTCGCATCTCAATACCACTATAAATGTTGCAACACTTCTTCACTCTAACTAGCCATAACCCTAACACCATTTTTCTTATAAAAAACCCTAAACCTAAAAACTTCTTGACGGGTCAACCTAGGGAAATGGTTGATAATTCAGCCCAAAAAATGATCGATGAGTAATATAATTGTATAAAAGTACATAATACTTGCATGATCAGTCACCACAAACGAACAATCTCCCACTTGGGGACTGGTCAGGCTCCACACTAACAATCTCCCACTTGGAGACTAATCCTATAGAAATATCAATACCCCTATAGTTCCCACTAGAAAGAAACACCCTGGACATTGTTGTTGTATTTTATTGTTCTAGTCATGAAGACCAACTGAAGTTGAAGAGTAGTTCAGCTTCTCCCTTCTCGTTGCCTTTGTAAACATATCCAATGGATTTTCATCTGTATTTATCTTTTCTTTCCTTAATTGTTCATCATCCAATAATGACCAAATGAAGTGATACCAAAATTGTATGTGTTTTGTCTTTGAATGCAAGGAAAAATTATTTGCAAGATGAATGTCACTCTGGCTATCCATAAACAAATAATTGTTAACCTATATTTTTCCCAATTCTTCCATGAAATATTGCACCCATATCATCTCATTTCTTTCCTCTATTGCAACTACATACTCTATCTTTGTGGTGGATAACGAAACCACCTTTTGGAACCTGGAGATCCAACTCACTTCTATCCCACCGATAGTAAAAACATATCCTTTTGTACTCAACATGGTATCAATGTCTCCTGCTAAATCTGAGTCAACATATCCTTGTAAATTAGTACTAGAGTCCCCAAAACATAAACATTTGTGGGATATACCTCTCAAGTATCTAAAAATCCATTTTACCACACTCCAATGCTCAACACTAGGATGACTCGTATACCTACTAACAACTCCTACTACATGTGAAATATCAGGTTTAGTGCATACCATGACATACATTAAACTTCCTACAATTGAAGAATAGGGTACCTTGGACATTTTTTCCTCCTCCTCTTATGTCTTTGAACACATCTCCTTAGTCAATTTCAAATGACTAAGCAAAGGTGTGCTGGCATATTTTGCATTCTCTATGGAGAATCTCTACAACACCTTTTTAATATAATCAGCGAGATATAGTCATTTTTTTGTTTATCCTATCTCTACAAATTTTTATACCAATGATTTTTTTTTCTTCCCCCAATTACTTCATAGAAAATGATTTAGCTATTTTTCAAGTCTCTTATGTTATCCATGTTAGACCCAGGTACAAGCACTCCATCAACATATAAACATAAAATAATGCAGCTGGCATTATCCAACCTCTTAAAATAAATACAATGGTCAGAATTATACCTGCTAAAGCCATGCTTAGCCATAAAACTATCAAATTTTAAGTACCATTACCGAGGTTCTTGTTTCAATCCATATAATCTCTTCTTTAATCTGCACACTAACTTCTCCTTATCTATGACCTCAAATCCTTGGGGTTTTTCCATATATACCTCCTCCCCCAAATCACCATGGATAAAGACATTTTTCACATCTAGTTGTTCCAAATGAAAATCTTCAGCAGCCACAATACTTAAAACTATACGAATAAAAGTCATCTTAACAATCGGAGAAAAGATTTATGAAAAATCAATGCCTTTTTAATATGAAAATCCCTTTACAAATAACCTGTCTTTAAATCTTTTTTACCTCCATCCTCCTCTTTCAACCTATAAATCCATTTATTTTTTAAAGAATTTTTACCTTCATGCAACGTCCATAATTCCCAAGTCTGATTTTCTAGAAAGGAGTCCATTTCTTCTATCATTTAATGCTCCCACTGAACCTTAATATCCATCTGCATAGCTTCATCATAATATCCTAGTTCACTAGCATCAATCAGTAAAATAGAATACAAAGAGGGAGAGAATTTTTCAGGAGGTCTACTTATCCTTGAAAATTGTCTAACATTCATTGGAGTTTGTGGTTTTTTTATTATGTTATTACTGATCTTGAGGAACCAGTGGAACATCATCTTTAGGAGTATCATCCAGCACTACATAATCATTTTTCTTTCTTCTCATGCTTCCTCAACTGATCTTTGTACAATACTTTATCATTGAATATGACAGCCCTGCTTCTCAAAATTTATGATTCTCAAAATCTCAAAGTCTATAGCCTAACCCATCAATGTCATATCCAACAAATACACATTTCTTTGATTTAGCTTCCATCCTAGTTCTATTTTTAGAATCTATATGTGCAAATGCTTCACAGCCGAAGGTTCTGAGTAAAGAATGAATCACATTCTTACTTGTCCATGCTTCCTTTGGAATACCAAAACCCAAAGGAGTAGAGGGACCTCTATTAATTAAATAAAAAACAATATTTATGACCTTTGTCCACATGTTTAAGGGAAGCCCATCATCTAACCTCATAGTCCTTGCATACTCCATTATTGTCCTATTCATGTGTTCAACCACTCCATTTTATTGTGGAGTCCTTGGAACTACTTTCTCACTATAAATACCATTAGAGGAACAATAATCCTCAAATTATTTTCTGCAATACTCACCACCATTATCAGATCTAAGACATTTTAGTCTTTTACCAAGCTCATTCTCAACCAACCCTTTCCATTTTGTACAAGTTTCAAATACATTTGATTTCTTCCTGACGAAGTAAATCCATACTTTCCTAGTTGCATCATCAATGAATGTAACATAATACAGAGAGACACCAAGGGAAGATACCTTAGATGGTTCCCATAAATCTATATGGATGAGATCCTATTTCTCATCCTTTTTTTCTTTCTCAATCTTCAGAAACTAACTCTCTTTTGTTTTTCATACATACAACTTTCACACAAATCTATATTGGCACATTTCAGATATGGTAAGAGTGTCTTTGATTGAATTAATTTCATATCTTTTTTCACTCATTTTCCCAAGTCTATTGTGCCATAGTGCTATTTCAGAATCCACAACTATTGTTTAATGTTCTACATGCTCAATTACAACAACTATTCCTAAACATTGACTTCTCTCTATAAAAATTAAAATAGGAGGAACAATATGACCTATACAAAGATATAAGGTGCCTACTTTCACACCTTTTACTAATACTAAGGAACCTTTTGAAACATTCCATTTTTTATCATTAAAAGTAACTATGCAACCTTCATCACCTAGCTACCCTACTGAAATTAAATTTTTACTCAGCCTTGGAACGTGCCTTACCTCTTGTAGTAGCCAATGATTCTCATTCTGCAGCTTAATCTTAATTCTTCCCTTTCCCAAAAATCTGACAGGGTTCATTATGTCCCAAATAAACCAGCCCAAAATCCCCTTAGACATTATCAAGAAAATAACTTCTATGAGGCGTAGCATGAAATGAGGCCCGTGAATCTAGAACCCATGAATCATTGATAGTTTAAAGAAAATAAGAAAAAGATCCTCTTCAGATTTATCACTTACCACAATTGCCTCCTTATTACCTTCTTGTTTGTCTCCTTCTTTATTCTTCTAAGAACAACAATATTTCTTCCTATGACCTAGTTTCCCATAGTACCAAAAATTGTTTGGTCCTCTGGATTGAGACCTCTTTCCCTTTGATTTTCCTTGAATGATTTTCCATGACTTCTAGAATTGCTTCCTCTCTCCTTTGATCTGCCTCTACTTTCTGCATTCAAAACACTACTTGATGTGGATCCACCTGAGATTTTCCTAAAAATTTCTTCACTCAGAATAACACTAACAACATCATCAAATTTTAGGGTATTTGAACCAGAAACAAAGTTACTAACAACCATTACCCAGCGATTCAAGCTTTGAGACAAAGAACACAAAATCAAAAGAGCCCTAATTTCTTCATCAAAATTGACATTGATAGAAGATAATTTAATGGTGATTGTATTAAACTCATTTAAATGATCAGCAACTGAGCCACCTTCTGCCATTTTCATATTAAATAAATGCTTCATAAGAAATACCTTATTCAAAGTAGAAGACTTCATAAAATTTTGCTAGGGTTTCCATCAACTCATCAATTGTCTTCTCTTTTGTAATATTAAATGCCAATGATTGTGCCAGGCATAATAATTTACTCCCAAGTACCTTTGTATAAAAAATATCCCAATCCTCTTGAGACATAGTTGCAACTTTCTTTCTTATTCCTCCCAATGGCCGCCACAAATCCTTCTGATAGAGATAGTCCTCTGTCTTCATTTACCATAATTGAAAGTTCTTGCCATTAAACTTCTCAACCTTCAATTTACCCTTGTATTCCATTACTCCCACTCAACCATGAGTCTCCCACTCAGTCGTGAAACTCCCACTCAACTCTGAGACCTTCCTGTAGAGGATAGCTGAAAACAACCTTCTTTGATAGCACTTATTAAGATTAGAAAACATAAATCTAACAGTTACATAATAATATAACCAATAATGAAAAGGAATAAAACACATATAAGTAGAACAAGAAGACACAAATTTAATATGGTTTGCCCAATCCCGAGCTATGTCCACCAAATAGAGAGTCCAATATTATTATTCATTAATTTCAGCTTATTACAAGCAGCGATCCCTTGTAGCTCAATACCACTACAAATGCTACAATAGTTCTTCACTCTAACTAGCCATAACCCTTACACCATTTTTCTTATAGAAAAACTCTAACCCTAAAATTTGCTTGACATGCCAACCTAGGGAAATGGTACAGTAATTTCATGACCAGTCACCAAAAAAAACACATTGAAGCTTACAACCTAGAGCTCATATATCAGATACAACATATAAAGGCCCACTTCCATACAAAATGATTGGGCTACAATTCAATAAAGTGAACTGAGAAATAAGATGAACTATGCTTATAAAGTTCTGTATAAGATCGACACAAAAATCTACTCAACTAAAAATCAAACCTTTGATTACTGATCCTTTGCACATAGAGAATATCTTATCTAACCATCCCTCATACAATTTATAAAAAAAACTCAATCTTATATACCCGATTGCAAAACCAATATCTCAACTGGTCAGCCTCAAAAATATAAGGTGTAAGGTGTCGAACATCAGCCAAATCAATAATTAAATCTTCATACTAACCTTGACCAAATAATATAAGTCATCATCATTTAGGATCCATCAATTATACCTCTCAAACCAATCAGATCATTGATCTATTAGGATCGTTGATCGATGCAATTGCTAATTGTCACTGTTCTTCACAATTCACTATATACCCGATACTCAAAACTCCATAACTCAAAAATATGATAAAATAAATAGGTGAGATCATAGACGAAGGTAGAATATACATTGTAGAATATTCTTCTATCTTTTCCACTTGAAATTCCTCCGTACCAATCCATACCGATCTCTTTACCAAAGCTTGTGCACTGTCCCTGTTTTGTCATACTTAGCCAAATTTATAATATAACTTTTGGTAATCAAAAAATATGTCAAGTGACTATGAGAATCATGTATAGTTTCCATCAATGACAACATACAAACCATCTATAGTAGTGTCTCTTTCCAACAATCTCCCTCTTTTACATTGATGACAACACCTAGTGAAAAAATGACTAAGTGTCTAAATAAAATGTCAAACTCCAAAAAGATCTCTCCTTAACCCAAATTTGGTTCTCCCCCTAAGACGAATCATTTTTAACTCCTTATCTCTCCCCATTTGACATCAATAGAAAATATGGAAACACAAAATTCATCTACCAAAATCCTATGTATTGTTGGAGATTTGCCTTTTTGCAAATAGTTGACTGTATGTTTGTCATTGATGACAACATATAGTTGTAAAATCTAAATTTGGAAGGGTTTGATGCCCTAGATCTCCTAAATAAGATTTGTATAATGAAGGGAAATCCTATGTCCAAATTCAGGATATTACGTTTAAATATATTGATCAAAAGGATGGAAAAGAGCATGTAAAGAATGATGTGATAAGATGCCTACCTCATGACATAGAAGATCTGGAAAAACTCATTTTCTGAGTTCTGTAGACTATTTCTGGAGATGTTGATAGTTGATACAAAATTGAAACACAGAGATGGACAAAACCCAAAAATATTTTTCCATTTTGATGTCGTCTTATGAAAAAGGTCGACCCTGTACCACTTTTGCCAACTCGATCTGCTTAGCTCCTAAAGTGTCCCTGTTCACACAGTCTGAAAGAAATCCGAAAAGGGTATCTAGATCTAGCCTCGGATCTATAGTCCCAAACCTATACCTACAAGAAAAATGTTTGTCTATTGTTGGGGAGGGGTTTGCCTTGGTCAAACCCCAGTTTTGGAATTAACCTTTGAAATCAATAAAGTATGGAAAGCTAACAAGTAGTAGAATTGAATCTAATAGTGAAGCTATGATATTCAATAGGTATGCTAATGTAATTCAAATGTATGCAAATATGTAAGTATGAAAGCATGGAGCTTTAAAGACAATAAAACTTCATGATTATATGCTTGGAATCCACCTTGGAAGGATGATGAAAGAGTCTTGAGGATGCACAAAGGATCTTGAAGGAAGATCACACCACCATGATGGCAAGATCTAGGGTTTTGAATGATAGATCTTGAATACTTGCACCAAATTCCTTCAAACGCTTGACAGCTTGAATCCTTGACCTTTAAAGGAAAACTTAAACACCTTGAGAGCTTGAGAACACTTTTATAATTGAGTTTAAGACCCTTTGATAATGCTTGACCATCGTTATTTTTTCTTTTCAAAGCTAGTTGAAAATGAGAGAGAAAGTTCCCCTTTTATATGAAATTAGGGCACAATCTTCTAAGGAGGCCTACATAGGATAATTAAATCATCATTTAAGCCTTTAACCCTAGGAGAGGACCTATATTAAAT
>MU223614.1:1263946-1276833 GCA_018584345.1 Thuja plicata | reverse complement strand
TGTATAATGAAGGGAAATCCTATGTCCAAATTCAGGATATTACGTTTAATTATATTGATCAAAAGGATGGAAAAGAGCATGTAAAGAATGATGTGATAAGATGCCTACCTCATGACATAGCAGATCTCGAAAAACTCATTTTCTGAGTTATGTAGACTATTTCTAGAGATGCTGATAGTTGATACCGAACCGGAACACAGAGGATGACAAAACCCAGAAATATTTTTCCATTCCAATGTTGTCTTATGAAAAAGGTCGACCCTGTACCACTTTTGCCAACTCGATCTGCTCAACTCCAAAAGTGTCCCTATTCGTACAGTCTGAAAGAAATCTGAAAAGGGTATCTAGATCTGGCCTTGGATCTACAGTCCTGAACCTATACCTACAAGAAAAATGTTTCTTTATTGTTGGGGAGGGGTTTGCCTTGGTCAAACCCCAGTTTTGGAATTAACCTTTGAAATCAATAAATTATGGAAAGCTAACAAGTAGTAGAATTGAATCTAATAGTGAAGCTATGATATTCAATAGGTATGCTAATGTAATTCAAATGTATGCAAATATTTAAGTATGAAAGAATGGAGCTTTAAAGAACATAAACCTTCATGATTTTATGCTTGGAATCCACCTTGGAAGGATGATGAAAGAGTCTTGAGGATGCACAAAGGATCTTGAAGGAAGATCACACCACCATGATGGCTAGATCTAGGATTTTGAATGATAGATCTTGAATACTTGCACCAAATTCCTTCAAAGGCTTGAGAGCTTGAATCCTTGACCTTCAATGGAAAAATTAAATACCTTGAGAGCTTGAGAAAACTTTGATAATTGATTTTAAGACCCTTTGATAATGCTTGACCATCGTTATTTTTGCTTTTCAGAGTTAGTTGAAAATGAGAGATAAAGTTCCCCTTTTATATGAAATTAGGGCACAATCTTATAAGGAGGCCTACATAGGATAATTAAATCATCATTTAAGCCTTTACCCCTAGGAGAGGACCTATATTAAATATAATTTAGGAATCCATGCTTCGGAGCCCGAAATAGCCGACCCGGAAGCGGGAAGAAACTTTTTATAAAGACTGACAACCCGGGAACTGCAGGGTTCTGGGTTTTGGACCCTGGGACAGGGTCAAGTTTGGCCCTATCCTAGGATAGGGCCAAGGTTGAACCTATCCTAGGGAATGGCTGAGGTCAACCCTATCCTAGGAGGTCAACCCTATCCCCGTATCCTAGAAACAAAGTCCTGCAACCCAGAATGTAGAAATCAGTCCCAAAAGTGGTATAAGGAGGAGTAGATCAGAGGGGATGATGCAAGAATAGGTGGATGATGAAATGGAGGTCAAATAAATCCCATAAGGAGGGATAAATTATCTTAACATGGAAGTGCTTCCATTTTAAGATGATACAATAGTATACAATGTATATTGTATTCACTTTTCAGTATGGATATGTTGGAACCTTGCGCAGTTTTTTTTTATGTTGGAGACATAGTTATTATACCATGTTCATACATGTAGATTCAACAGTTTAGTTAAAGTTGAGTTATGTTGATCTGTTTACCAACCACAATTTTAGAGGATTGTTATTAAAAGCTGACAGTAATTTTATTGATTCTTTAGTTGTGCCTATCTATGGGATATGCGTGTTCAGATTCATGTTTAGTTATGATTTAAGAATGTTTAACCAAAGGTGCTTAATGTGTTTCATCTAAAGTGTGATGTTTGAGTAATTTTGATGGAGCCGACTATGTGCAGCGACACGTCTATTCATCTTGAGTTGCGCGGTTCTAATTATGTTGCGTGCTTACTTTAGCTGACAAGAAAAGAATTGAAGGGATTCCTACAGCTGACATGATCATATTTTTTGAAGAAGATACATATAGAAGTTCATTTGTGATCACCAAGTGAGAAGAAAAGGAAAAGAAAGTAGAAAAAAATAGAGAAGGATGTTAGTTGTTTTGGGATAGTAAAGCTAAATCATTCATCTGTTGAAGATCTATGTAAAGAAGAAAAGAGTGCATACAATTCACTGGAACAGATCTTTCATTATCAGATATAGTGTATATCTATTTAACAGAAGGTTGTAGCCTTCATCATTTTAGTAGTGTTCTCTTGGATAGTGTGTCCTCACCATCAT
The DNA here is from genome assembly GCA_018584345.1 of Thuja plicata. NCBI lineage: Eukaryota > Viridiplantae > Streptophyta > Pinopsida > Cupressales > Cupressaceae > Thuja > Thuja plicata. The sequence continues at coordinate 1,274,697 of MU223614.1, read as the reverse complement.
TTGTAAAAGACTCCTAACAGGGTCTGACCCTTAACCAGGTCACTATACTTATTGCATTGTAAAGATCAACTCCTAACAGGGTTGTAAGATCTTCTAATAGGAATCATTATACTCTAGTGTAGTTCTTTGTGGGTGCTAATTCCCATAGGGATTTGTACCTATTTTGGTTTCCCCGTAACCAAAATTGGGGTGTTTTATTCTGTGTTATCTTATTGTATTTATGTTTAATGTTATTCTGTACTTAATTGGAGAAAAGAATCAAAACTAGTACATAACTGATTCACCTACCCCCTCTTAGTTATCTCTTGGGACTATTCTTAAGAGTTGGTATCAGATCCAAGTGCCTTGGAGGGAAACCCTAACAGCTTAAGGTAGATCATATGGTGTAGTTCAGAAAAGAGAGTCCTAAGTTTGATGGAGAAAATTATCTTGACTGGAAAAAAAGTGATAACACATCTACAGTGCATTGGTTTTGAAATCTATGAGGTTTCTACTCATGCAATTGATGTTCCCACTTTTAAAGATATTGCAGAAGAAGTTCTACTATTAAACCAAAGGAAGTATTCACCCAGAATGCAATTGCCAAAGAAGCCTTAATTGGTGCCATATCTGACAGTGAATTTTTTGAGATTAAGAAGGCATATAAAGCCTATTCAATATGGAAATACCTAGAATATATGTTTGAAGGAGACATCCAAGCAAAGAATGTGCACAAAAATACATGGAAGAAAAGATACAACAATTTAGAAATGCTACCTGAAGAAAACATTGGAACTTACAATCAGAGGATTAATGAAGCAGTTTCAGGAATCAGAAACAATGGTGGAATAATTTAAGAGGAAGACATAATGGACAAAATAATGACTACATTGACAATAGATTATGAAAGAAAGATAAACATCTTGGATGAAACCATGCAATTTTCAAAAGACTTCAAAAGGAAAACCTTGTTCAGCCAAATTTCAGCATTTGAGATATCAAGATTGAAGACATAACCTAAAATTGAGACAACTTTCAAAACCTTAGTCCACGGTAAAAAATCCTTGAGCATCTCTATTAATATTTAAAAAGAAGAAGTGGATATAGAACTAGAAGAAATCATTGCTATGATTGCTAAGAAAGAAAGGAAAGGTAAAGGAAAATATGAAGGACATCTACCACTCAAATGTTTTTCATGCAACAAAGTTGGCCATTTCGCATCCAAGTGTCCTACAAGAGTCAAGAAGTTCAAATCAAATTACAAGCCCAAATATACTAAGGAATGCTACTATGTTGAATATGGTATGACTAATGATGATTCAGTAGAGGATGAAATTGGATTCGTTGCAATTAAATATACTGGAAAAATGGTTGATGAAATGGAAATTGAAGATGAAAAGAAAGCACAAGAATATGCTTTAGTTTCACAAGTAGATATTAGAATAGACCAGATCATTGATAATGGGTGTTCACATCACATGACAGGAGACAAAGATAGATTTTTGCATCTAGATAAGTACAAAGGTGGCATGGTTAGATTTGGAGATAACACTCCCAAACCTATCATAGGCAGAGGATCTATCACCTTAGATGGAAAGAACAACAAAAATGATGTTCTGTATATTGATGGTTTACATCATAACCTACTAAGTGTTGGATAGTTTCTTGATAAAGGATATCAGTTAGAATTCAAAAACAATAGGTGCATCATTAATAACAAAGAAGGAGACATGATAGCATCAGGTTCAAAGACCAAAGGTAATATTTTTTATCTCAACTCCGAAGTATGTTTTTTTGTTGCAAAAATGGATGACAGTTGGTTATGGCACAAAAGACTTTGTCATATCAATTTTGACAACATAGTAAAGATAAGAAATGTAAAGGCAGTAAGATACATTCCCAGTATTGCAAGACCAGTTGATACTATGTGCAGGGAATGTGTGATGGGAAAGCATGTGAGGAACTCATTCAGAAGCAAACATAACTCTGTAGAGAACAAGTTAGATCTAGTGCATACTAACTTATGTGGACATACTCAAACAAGATCATACTATGGCGAAAGGTATTTCATTTTGTTTGTTGATGATTTCTCTAGAATGATGTTGGTTGTGTTCTTGAAAGATAAATCTGAAGCTTTTGAGAAGTTCAAAATATTCAAAGCTAAAGTTGAAAATGAGTCTGGATTAAAGATAAAATGTCTAAGATCTGATAGAGGAGGAGAATTCACCTCTGACAAGTTTCTTGAGTACTACGAAGAACATGGGATAAAAAGACAACTAAGTGCACCCAGAACCCCTCAAAAAAATAGAATTGCAGAAAGAAGAAACAAGATAGTACTTGACACAGCGCACACTATCATGATTGAAGGAAAAGTTGTGCACACCTATTGGAGAGAAGCAGTCTATACTATCAACAGAATTCAACTAAGACCAGGCGCAGAAAAAACACCTTATGAAATATGGTTTGGTAATGTGCCTATGGTAAAATACTTTGGAATGTTTGGAAGCAAGTGCTACATCAAGAGAGATGATGGTGTTGGTAATTTTTATTCTAGAAGTGATGAAGGTATTTTTCTTGGTTACTCTACAAAGAAAAAATCTTACATATGTTTTAATTTAAGGTTGAAGAAGATCATTGAAAGTGCACATGTGAAGATTGATGAAAAGTTAATGATTCAAGGGAGATATTATGAATATGCACCTATGATTGAAGATGAACCTAGACCTATCAATAAAGAAATAGTTATTGAAGAAATGTTTGATTGTATTGATTTATCATGTAATAACCCTGAGCCAACTGAAGAAGAATCATAGATCATAGATGAGAGTGTCACACCTAAAAATTCTAAATACACATCTAGATACCATTCAAAAGAAGATATCATTGGAGATCAGAGCAATAAAGTTTTGACAAGATCTAGAGCAAAAGGTTCAACCATTGATGAAGAGGTATGTTTACTTTCACAAATTGAACCCTTAAGTGTTGAAGATGCTTGTAATGATTTAGATTGGAAAAATGCAATGCAAGAATAATTAGATCAGATAATAAAGAATGACACATGGGAATTGGTCCCTAGACCTTGTGACAAAAATGTGATTGGAACTAAGTGGATATTCAGAAAAAAAAATGAATGAAGATGGTACAGTGATAAGAAACAAAGCAAGGCTGGTATGTAAAGGATATGTGTAGAGAGAAGGAATTGACTACTCTGATACATTTTCCCCTATGAGCAGACTGGAAGCTATTAAATTGTTTTTAGCTTATGGAACATTCAAGAACTTTAAAGTATATCAGATGGATGTCAAGTCAACATTTTTGAACGGTGACTTGAAGGAAGAAGTTTACATAGAGAAACCTGAAGGATTTAAATTATCAGACAAACCAGACATGGTATGCAGACTAAAGAAAGCCCTCTATGGACTTAAACAGGCCCCAAGAGCATAGTATGAGAGACTTGATGGCTACTGGACAAAGATTGGATTCAAAAAGGGAGCAGTAGATTGCAACTTATTCATAAGGGAGACACTTGAAGGATCATTACTTGTTTCTATTTTTGTTGATGACATTATTTTTGGAGGTAATGAAAAGCTTAGTGTGGAATTTGCCAAAGAAATGTAGAGAAAATTTGAAATGAGCATGATTGGACCTATAAAATACTTTTTGGGATTAAATGTAAAGTAGATAGATAGAGGTATATTCATAAATTAGTCTAAATATGTGAAGGAGATATTGAAGACATTCAAGATGGAAGATTGCAAGCTAGTAAGCACTCCTATGATAACAGGAAGCAAGCTCTCTAAAAATGCTGACTCCACAGTAGTAGACAAAACACTATACAAGTCTATGATTGGAAAACTCATATATCTCACTCAATCTAGACCAGATATTTCTAATGCAGTTGGCATTGTTGGGAGATTTACAGCTGAACCAAAACAAAATCACTTAATGGCAATAAAAAATAATATTCAAATACTTAAAAGCAACTATACACTATGGTTTATGGTATTCTAATTCATAAAATGTAGAACTTCATGTGTACACAAATGCTTATTGGGAAGGTTGTGTTGATGACAGAAAGAGTACCTCAGGAGGAGCAGTATTTCTTGGAGACAGGTTGGTTACTTGGACAAGCAAAAAGAAGAACTATATTTCTCAATCAACAACAGAAGCTGAGTATGTAGTAGTAGCATTAAATTATTCCATAATTGTTTGGATAAAGTAGATGATTAAAGAATTTGGAATTTAGATTGATTATCCTATTGTTATTCATTGTGACAACACTAGCAAAATCAATATGTCAAAGAACCCTGTAATGCATGTAAAGACAAAACACATAGAAATAAAATATCATTTTCTAAGAGAAAATGTTGCAGACAAAGAAGTGAAGTTGGATTATGTAAGCACCAAAGAAAAATTGGAAGACATATTTATGAAGCCTTTATCAAAAGATACTTTTGAGTATCTCAGGAAGAAGCTGGAAGCAATTCCCTTTCCTGAGTCTGATTAGAATTTGAAGCAAGTGCATCAGTCCTTGGTGACTGATGATTGGTTGACTACTCTACTTCAGGAGCAGTACCTGTGCTTATCTGTATTTGGCATCCCTTTGCATTGATGTCAAAGGGGGAGTATATAGTAAGGGGGAGCATATACTCTGGGGGAGTATACAGTCATGAAAATAAAAACACAGAAAAAGGAGATACATCAGTTAAGAGGAACTTTTGATGAGGATATTGAGAAGATTTTAAAAATAAAGAAGACACTTTTTGAATTGATGGTGTTTTTCATATCATATGTTGCCATCAATTTCAAAGGGGGAGACTATTGGAGATTTTCCTTTGTGCAAATAGTTGACTGTATGTTTGTCATTGATGACAACATATACTATATAGTGTATATTGTATTCACTTTTCAGTATGGATATGTTGGAACCTTGCGCGATTTTTTTTATGTTGGAGACATAGTTATGATACCATGTTCATACACACAAATTCAATAGTTTAGTTAAATTTGAGTTATGTTGTTCTATTTACCTTCCACATTTTCAGAGGATTGTTATTAAAAGCCGATAGTAATTTTATTGATTCTTCAATTGTGCCTATCTATGGGATATGCGTGTTTAGATCCATGTTTATTTATGAGTTAAGAATGTTTAACCAAAGGTGCTTAACGTGTTTCATCTGAAGTGTGATGTTTGAGTTATTTTGATGTAGCTGACTATGTGAAGCGATGCATCTATTCATCTTGAGTTGCGCGGTTCTAATTATGTTGTGTGCTTAGTTTAGCTAACAAGAAAAGTAGTGAAGGTATTCCTAGAGCCAATGTGATCATATATTTTGAAGAAGATACATATAGCAGTTCATTTGTGATCACCAAGTGAGAAAAAAAGGAAAATAAAGTAGAAAAGAACAGAGCAGGATGTTAGTTGTTTTGGGACAGTAAAGCTAAATCATTCATCGATTAAAGATCTATGTAAAGAAGAAAAGAGTGCATACAATTCACTGCAACTGATCAAGACACCAGGTCTACTCAAACAGTTCATTATCACATATAGTGTATATCTATTTTATAGAAGGTTGCACCCTTCATCATTTTAGCAGTGTGCTCTTGGACAATGTGTCCTCACCCCTAACAGGGTTATTTGTAAAAGACTCCTAACAGGGTCTGACCCTTAACTAGGTCATTGTACTTATTGCATTGTAAAGATCAACTCCTAACAGGGTTGTAATATCTTCTAACATGGATCATTATACTCTAGTGTAGTTATTTGTGGGTGCTAATTCCCACCATGGTTTTTACCTATTTTGGTTTCCCCATAACCAAAATTGTGGTGTTCTATCCTGTGTTATCTTATTGTATTTATGTTTAATGTTATTTTGTACTTAATTGGAGAAAAGAACCAAAACTAGTAGATAACTAATTCACCCCCCCCTCTCAGTTAGTTCTTGGGACTATTCTTAACATGTATCATCTCTATATACATATATGCAAGAATAATTACAAAAGTTTAAATACATCTAAGAAATTGTTTCTTAGAGCAAAAAAATCTATATCCCAACTCTTCTTCATGCTCTCCATTATTTCAATATAGCCACAAATAGCATAATTTGCCTCCTCTTCTTTAAGTATATCTAATGCATCTAGTGAAGTGTAAATTTCTTCTGCTTCCTTCAACCCATTTATCAAAACATCAAGTTTAAGAACAATCAAGTTCATTAACTTACCAATCCTTCCCTTTACTCTATCTCTCCTAGTTACAAGTGTTCTAATCCTTCCATTCAATCATGTCACTTGAACTACATGGACTAGGTTGGTACTCTCAAATTTGGCACAAATTTGGAGTGACATTTTTAAAATTTTCTCTAAGGCAAGGTGAGTACCCCTAAAAAACTTTTGAAGAGGCCTAATTGGAGTGCAAGTAAAATGAGACCTAATGATTTTTATGAGATACCACTTGGGGAACATGTGAAAAACTATCATGGAGTAAATATAATAGGTTACAACTTTTAGATGTCAAATTTGATGTGTTTTGAAGAGGGTCATTTGGAGGTGTTCACTTAAATCTGCATTTTGCACATTTCCTTATTATATCAAATGACCTACTTAGCAGACTTGTATCTTCAGACAGATTAAGTTTCAAGACATAAGTATTATTCTGAGCTATTTTAGGCATGAGAGATAATCTCCATTTCCATTTTTAGATCCCTGTAAGTACAAATGATAACTTTTCCAAAGAATTTCTATTTATAATTAATTCTGACTCTCAGAGTGTAAAATGTTGGACAATGAAGTACCCTACTTTGGGGTCCCATAGTTTGAACCTGATTGAATGTCATGAAGAATTGAATGCTTCCCTTTATTGTAATCATGAAAAGGTTCCCCCATGAAGATCTTCAGACATGTGCTAATCCATCTAATTAGTTTTCTCATTCAATTCTAAATCAGATTTATGCAATTTTGCTAATTTTGAAGTCAGACAATTGGTAAGAGGATGACTTTAGGGAATCATATTGATTGACCAGTTGATGATCAGAACAAGCCAATTGAAAAAAAAAAGTTCTCCATGTGTAAGTGAATCTATGCCCAAGGTTTCAAATCATGAGGCATTCATCTGATAGGTTTATGAAGTTAGATCCAAATTAGATTTATTCAGATTCCAATCTGCACAACAATGATTCTTTCTGAAGGATCAACTTTGAGGGTTAACACTTTGGTGCAAGCTGAACATTATAGAAATTAAGTTTATTCCCTATGCTCTCTGTATATCAGTGCACTACCATGATAAAGGATCGAGCCTCAACACATAATTTGATATATTTTCAAGGGCATATCCAAATGCAATTTTTTCAGTTTTCAATTCTCAGTTGTATAACAATAACGAACTGGTCAACTTTCAACGTAAGTATCTCTCAGAGCTGAAGGTGTTGTTCAAATCCATTTTGCGCTTGTATTCAAATGTTGGAATTAAGTACATGTTCTTGATGGAATGTTTCTAGGAGATTTTTTGATTAGTGTTTAAGGCCAGTTCCAAAGGTCAGTTTTTTTTATGAGGTCAATTTGCAGAGACAAATTGAAACAAGCAAATTTTAGAGATTGAATTATCTCATCTCGTGCATTGTCAAGGCAAGCCTTTTTTCAAGATGAATATTTATTGATGACATGTAACTGATTGAATGTTTGAAGATATTAAGTTGATAATCATGCAAGGCATTAAATCAATTAATGTATTGTATTGTCCTTGATGTCAACTTGATATAATCTATATGGTCATGGAAATACTACCAAAGAACTTCAAAGAATCGATGAATCAAGGCTATGCTATAAAAAATGCATACAAGTCAAGTATTCACTAAGTGACTACATACACCGATGGAGTGCACACCAATGGTCAGAGTAAAAGAGCAGAGTCATAGTGTTACCCGATGAGAAAATGCACAATATTACCGACGAGAAGAGTTAAAATGTTGACCGATGAGAAAAGAAAAGAGTAACCCGACGAAAAGAATTTAAGTGTTTCCCAACATAGAAGAAAAGGACAAATATCTTGATGACAATTGAAGTCACACTGATAGAGCAGTCATTTATCACCGATGACTAACTGAAGTGTTGACCAACAGAAGAGAGAGTTCAAAAAATGACAAAAATGCTTAGCTATCAAGAAGCTAAGGATGGAATTAAAGGATACTTATCATTTTTTTAATCATCTAAATAATTTGATAAGTAATTGATTTAAAGCTTATTTTTCTAGTTGGCAAGGAGATCTCTTTGAGATAATTCAGGAGTTTTCTTTAAATCTATTAGCGAGAATTGTGGAACATGCCAAGAATCAAGAAAGCCAAGAAAAGGGGAAATCATTTCTATATAGAGACAAACCCAATTCATTAGAAATGGGGGATTAGGTGAGGAGAAAAATAGAAGAGGAAAGATGCTAAAGAAAATTTGAAGGAGAAGAAACTCTTCTTTCATTCCTGATCAACAAGCTGAGGAAAGAGCTAGATTTTGTAGACACTGATGAACAATGAGACAAGCATCATAGAGCATAACAGTGTGGAGAAAAGGTATAAGTGATTATATTGATGAGAGAGGTAATGGACTTACAATAGATCTAAAAATATTCAATTGAGTTGTATGTATGAAAAGATCATTAGTGTTTCAGTTTAACCATTGAAGCATAAAGCCTCTTAACCAAGTAGGACTTAAAAGTCTTTTACAATTGAGATACATCCCAAGGAGTATCAAAAATTTTTATCATAAAAGTAGCATTGGATATGCTCAATACCTATTAATAGGCCAAGAGAGTTTGATCAATGATGGTAGCATTAGATTCCAGATACTAGTTTCCAAACTATTTCTAAATCCTCTAACAAGGTCACACCTAACAGTGTGTTTGTAACCTTTAATAGGGTTGGCTACTAACAAAGCTCACTTCAGAAGAGTGAAAATTTGGGGTACCGGTCCCAGTGGTTTTTCCCTTAACAGGGTTTCCATGTTATAAATCCATGTGTTATGTGTTTATGGTTTATTACTTTACTATTTTACATTTCACATATGCAATTCTGGATTGATCGGTATACTCTTCATATTTACTGTGTTTCGCTAAATAGTTAACTACTTATCGGTAATCATACGGAAGAAAGATTAACAAAGCAATCTGACAAGTAGAAGATTGATTAAAGTATTTCAAGGAATACATCTTGTAGGACAGAAGATAACTAGAGACATAATCTATGGTTATAAGTTTTAAGGATTAATTTTTGTGGCCACTGATTCACCCCCCCCTCTCAGTTATTACTAACAATTGGTATCAGATCCTGTGTGCTTAGAAGGAAGGTTTCAAGACCTAAGTTAAATATCACAAGATGAACAGATGAGATGTGCCTAAGTTGAACAAAGATAATTTTGCTTCATGGTAGAGAAGAATAAGACTCCACTTGTCAAGTAGTGTTAATGATGTTACTCAATACTTAGATGTTGAATATGTGTTTCCCACAGGAGCACCATCAATTGAAAAATTAAGAGAGAAGCATGAACACAACTACATGATGATAGAGTTTACTTCCTCACTCTTTGATGCTGAATTTGAATATGCCAAAACCTACAAGACTACAAAGCAAATTTGGGACAAATTGATGCTAGTACACGGTGGTGACAAAAATGTTTTGAGAGCCAAGGTAGAAATCCTTAGAGGAAAGTTTGATGATCTCAAAATGAAAGAAGGTGAAAACATCACTTAGTACAACACAAGAATCAAAGAGGTAGTCAATGCTATCTGAGGAGTTGGAGGTGTACTAGAAGAAGATACATTGGTAAGTAAAATTCTAAGAACCTTACTACCTACTTATTCTATTAGAGTATCTACCATTCAAGAAATGAGAGCAGTAGCAAATAGAAATGTTATTCTAGACAGTTTTATTGGAAGACAAATTTCATTTAAGATGAATAAATTTGATAATAGTGTCTTACCAAACATAGATTTTGCATTCAAAAATTCTATGAGAATAAGTAAATCAAGTCATAAAAACACTATGAGAAAAGATAGTGATAGTGAAAGTGAAGAAGATGATCTTGATGAAATTGAAGCAGTTATGGCTAGAAGAATGCAGAGAGGAAAAGGTAAATACAAAGGTAAATTACTACTTGTTTGTTTTAATTGTAAAGAGATTGGATACTTTCTTGCTAGATGTCCTAACAGAAGAAAAGATGATAGAAGCAATGACAGTTCATTTGAAAAGTATTCTGACAGAGGTGATTACAGAAGCTACCGACAATCAGAAAGAAGAGATTCCTAAAAATACAAGGATAAAGGAAAGAAGGCCAGTTACCTAGAAAAATGCAAAGATGATGATACTAACACCGAATTTGATGAAGAGATCGAGATGGTGTTTGTGGTAGTAAAATATGATTTAGATGATGATGAAGAAAGGTATGTAGAAACTGCACTCATATCTAAAGTTAGTGTTGTCACTGAGGTTTGCACCCTTGCTGAAAGCTTCTCTAACAACAACCTAGTGAAACATGGAATCAACCTCCAAGCTGTGGGACTTGAACTACGAGGTTGAATCTCCGGAGAAGGCCGACTTTCTCTACTATCAGGATGCACCTAAAACTATCTCTTGCAAGGAAAAGGGAGAAGGAGATGCAGAAAACTAAATTACTTGAAAAGGGAAAGGTGATACACCAAGATAGGGCCTACTTTCTTCTTCCTTGAAACTGCACTACACATCCATATAACTCAACTAACACAACTTCTACCACATGATTCTTAGCAAACATGT
>MU223614.1:1232285-1255118 GCA_018584345.1 Thuja plicata | reverse complement strand
CCTTTCTCTTGGTACTTCTGGAAACTCAGTCATAACTCTGTTCTTTCGTGCAACACACTGAATCTCGTCCTGTTCACCGTCATTGAAACAAATCTATTCAAATGTCGGTAGACTGCTCTGTGCATGAACCCTGTGACTAGAAACCCCTCTGATCAAATCTGGAACACGAGCACAGAGAAACCATGGCTGTCGAGCGTTCACAGTGCCAAATCTGCCGCCAGAATTTCAAATTCAAATCAGGCGACCACGCGACAATGGCTAGTCTCTAAGTCGTAGACGTCAGTCTTTAATCATGGTTATATCTCATGACCCAGTGACACTATGCTTTTCTTAACCCCTGGCCAACCTAAGTTACTTCTGGCGACATCCCGACAGTGTAAAATCGAAGTCGCGAGGAGATTTTCTTAACTCACCATTCCTCTAGCGACCCAGCGCCTAACTGCTACCTTTTAACCGTCACGGCTTGTCTCCTGATCGCTAGATGCTCATGCCTCTTTTCAAGATAACACGACAACCCTTAGTCGCTGAGTCAGGTGATCCTGAGTCTTTACCTTTAACTTGAAGCACGTGCCCTTTTCTGTTTACGATGACCTCGCGACATACCTTAATCGCTTAATCGGAAGGACCTTTTTCCTGGGGCACTTTTATCACCAAACTTCGCGACCACCGTTAGATCACTTTACTTCTTCATCGAACGACTGTCTTTTAATCGCTTGAAAATGGAGCATACCCTTAAATCATCTAGCGATCCCGTGACTGAGGGCAAAGATACCAAGTCTCGAAGTCGCGTGATCCATTTCCCCTGTCTGGCGATCACCCGACTGAGGACCCACATCCACACGCCATATGCCACCTGTCACACGGCCACTGGTCCATCTGTCGTACACTGAGGAAGCTAAGTCATCGTACTGTTCTAGCGACAAGGCGACTGAGGTGGGTAGCCAAGTTGAAAGACATTTTCAGAATATTCCTTATGGTCAAGAGACTATGCGACAAAGTGAAAAGTGAAGTCGGGAGATAAAAGAGAATATTCGCTGAGGCTCTTGCGATTACCCGACTGACTGAAAGGGTCCCACTTTTCACAAAGGCTTAACATGGATCAGGCGATTACGTGACCAAAGAGCAAATGCTAAGTCGGGAGACATTTAGGGAATATTCCAAAAGATCACCAGACCACGCGACACAAGGGAAAGCGAAGTTGGGAGAAAGAAAAGAATATTCGCCCAGGTTGAAGCGATCAAGTGACTCGTAAAAAAGGCAAATGCTCTTAGTGACTTAAAAAAGTAACGATGAAATATAACGTGCCAAGGCTTAGGGTCTATTATCTCGTTTGCATGAAAGACTGAGGGTTTACAGGGGGTTCTGAGGATTTAGAGCAAAGTGCACAAGGGTGGAAAAATTGGGCAACAGTTAGTAAAAATGATGTCTAGATCATAGATAGTGGTTGCACTCACCATATGACTAGTGGTAAGAAAAAGTTTGAGAATTTTGAATACTATAAAGGTGGTTCAGTAAGAATGAGTAATGACACACCTTGTCCAATTGAAGGTAGAGGAACCATAATGTTGAATAACCAGATAAAATGTGAAAATTCTTATTGGGTAAATGAATTGAATTAAAATATATTGAGTGTTTCTCAGTAGAATAATTCAGGTCACAGAGTAGCATTTGAAAATAAGAAGGAAAAGATCTTCAATAATTAAGGAAATTTGATTGGTACCGGTGAGCATACAAAAGGTAACTTATTCTATCTAAATGATACTGACACCACTTGTTTGATTGCAACAAATGAAGACATATAGTTGTGGCACAAAATATTGTGTCAGGGGAACTTTGAAAACATGATAACGATTAGCAAAAAGAGAAATGTCAAAGGCTTACTGACGATGACCAAGCCCGACAACATCATGTGTAAGAATTGTCAAAAAGGTAAAATGACAAAGTCTAGTTTCAAAAAAAAAACCCATACATCTGATGCCATTATAGAATTAGTTCATACTAATTTATGTGGACCTATGAGGACAAAGAGTTATTATGGAGATAGATATTTTATTCTCTTTGTTGATGATTACTCTATAATGATGACAGTCATGTTTCTAAAAGATAAGTCAGAAGCATTTAAGATGTTTAAATGATATAAGGCAATGGTTGAGAAATAAAGTGGTAAAGAGTTAAAATGCTTAAGGTCAGATAGAGGAGGGGAATTTATTTCAGATGAATTCACTAACTTTTGTAATGAGCATGGAATCAGAAGATGGGTCTCTACACTGAGAACACCACAGCCAAATGGAATTACTGAAAGAAGGAACAGATCCATAGTTGATTGTGCAAGGACACTGATTATAGAGAAAGGGATCACCCAAATCTTCTAGAGAGAAGCTGTCAGTGCTACTGTTTACACATTGAATAGAGTACAATTGAAGAAAGACACCAAGAAGACACCTTATGAGATATTGTATGGATACACACCCAATGTAAGTTATTTCAAAAATTTTGGCAGTCAGTGTTCTATCTTAAAAGATGATAGAAATGGAAAACTTGACTCCAAGAGTGATGAAGGAATCTTTCTAGGGTATTCTACCAAGAGAAAGGCTTATAAATGTCTAAATAAAGCCTCTAAAAAAATTATTGAAAGTGAAAATGTAAAGATAGATGAATTTGTAGAGAAGAATGAAAAGGAAAGCACTAAAGAACTAGAGGACTACAATAGGTTTTTTTACAATGAGGAACCTGACACTCTACCTGACCAACAATGTAGAGCTCTCGAGCAACAGATCATTGCACCTAAGCATCATGCTGTAAATACTGATGATCAAATATTGCTCAAGATGATGCAAAAAGTGATGGAGGACAGAATGATGAACGAAATGATGATCAAGCTGATAGACAAAGAGTTGAACCTGTACTTGCAAGATATGTCAAAAGGAACCATCCACAAAACTAGATCATAGGAGATAAAAAGGCTGGTATGAGAGCCAGAAGTAAGTCTCTAAATACAAGATGTCTTATTTGTGATTATGAGCCCAAATCTGTCAATGTTGCACTAGATAATGATAAATGGATAAGTGCTATGAATGAAGAGATTGAGAAGATAGAGAAAAATAAGACATGGACACTTGTACCAAGACCAGATGACAAGAATGTCATCGGTACAAAATGGATATTCAGAAATAAGCTGAATGAGAATGGAGAAGTCACCAAAAATGAAGCAAGACTGGTATGTAAAGAGTATGCACAAGAAGAAGGAATTGAATATGTAGAGACCTTTGCACCCGTTGCTAGGCTAGAAGGAGTGAGAATATTACTTGCTTATGTTGCATTTAAAGGATTCAAGGTATATCAAATGGATGTCAAGTCTGCATTCCTAAATGGAATACTTGAAGAAGAGGTATACATTGAACAACCAGAAGGGTTTATTGATCCAGACATGAGGGACACGGTATGTAGACTACACAAAGGCCTATATGCATTGAAACAAGCACCCCGAGCCTGGTATGAAAGACTTCATTCCTATCTTATAAGTATTGGATATGTAAGGACTAGTGAAAATAGTAATATTTATCTAAAGGAAGATACTGATGCTAACAATTTGATTGCTGAGATATTTGTTGATGATATCATATTTGGAGGAAATGATATCCTATGCAAATCATTTACAAATGAAATGAGCAAAGAGTTTGAGATGTCTATGTTTGGAGAGATCAAGTTCTTTCTTGGTCTACAGATCATACAACAAGATGAAGGTATTTTCATTACACAATCCAAGTACATCAAAGAAGTACTAAAAATATTCAAGATGGAAGAATCCAAACCAGTTGGACCACTGATGGCAACTAGATGCAAACTGACAAAAGAGGACAAGTCATCGGAGGTAAATTAGACTTTGTATAGATCAATGATTGGAAAACTCATGTATATTGTAAATACTAGACCAGATATTGCACATGTAGTAGGAATAGTTGCTATATTTTCTACTAATCCCAGGGAATCACATATGGTTATTGTGAAAAGAATCCTAAGATATATGAAGAATACCAAGGAATATGCCTTATGGTATAAGAGAGAAGGAAAATTTGAACTAAAGGTCTTTACCGACGTTGATTGGGCTAGAAATATTGATGACCGGAAGAGCACAACTAGAGGAGCATTCTTTATGGGTGACAAACTTGTCACATGGATCAACAAGAAGCAAGGATGCATCTCTCAATCTACTACAGAGGCAGAGTATGTTGTTGCTGCTACAATCTGCTCAAATATTGCATGGATCAAACAGTTACTAGAAGGTATGCATATGAAAACTTTAGAACCAGTAATTATCTACTGTGATAATACAAGTGCAATAAACATTTCCAAGAATCCAGTCATGCATG
The DNA here is from genome assembly GCA_018584345.1 of Thuja plicata. Lineage (NCBI taxonomy): Eukaryota > Viridiplantae > Streptophyta > Pinopsida > Cupressales > Cupressaceae > Thuja > Thuja plicata. The sequence goes on along the minus strand of MU223614.1, from coordinate 1,250,748 downwards.
CTAAAACAAAGCATATTTCCATCAAGTATCATTATTTGAGAGAACAAGTTTAGGCAAAGGAAGTGATACTTGAGTATGTGCAATCAAAGGAAAAATTGGCTGATATCTTCACCAAGCCACTTCCCAAGGATGCATTTGAATACTTGAGAAAGAGACTAGGGGTCAGAACCTTGTCTACTGGTTAGTAAGCTGACTAGAAGGCTACATTAGCCTGCATATTATCATAATATCATTCATGTTGATGCAAGCAAAGAGATTAAATTCAATGATACATCTATACACATCAAGGTATTTATCTACTCCAAGCACCAGAGTTATTACCGATGGAATGGGAAATTCAAGAAATATATTATGGATAGAAAGGATAAATTTGGCATTACTGTCAAAATACTTGTTTTTTGCAAAATCTGTGTTTGCAAAGGTGTTGGTTTAACATTTCTATCAAAGGGAGAGAATTTATCCATTATCATCTCAGGAAGAGATTATATCCATCAAAGTATCCAAAGGGAGAGTACACACAAAGGAAGAGAATTGTTGACAAGAGACATCACAAGAAAGGAGAACGTTCCAAGGGACACAAAGGAAGAGAATTGCTGACAAGAGACATCACAAGAAAGGAGAATAGTAAAAGAAAGAGAGTTTGACACAAAAGGAGAACACATAACATCAAAGAAAGAAAGATTCTACATCTATCCAGTAAAGGGATTGAAAATAGAAAGAAAGCTGCAAGAATCAAATCAAAGCTATTTGAGCTTACCAAAAGCCAGACATTTTTATTAGTTACATTAGAAAAATCTTGATGAAACTATATATTTCATATTGTATTAGTAATAGTATAGTATGATAATGTAGTATGTTGCCATCAGTGCCAAAGGGAGAGATTGATGACATGTAAATGATTGAATGTTGGAAGATATTAAGTTGATGATCATGCAAGGCGTTAAATCAATTAATATATTGTATTGTCATTGATGTCAACTTGATATAATATTTATGGTCATCGAAATACTACCAAAGAACTTGAAAGAACTGATGAATCAATGTTGTGTTATTAGTAATGCATACAAGTCAAGTATTCACTTAGTGACTGCATACACCGATGGAGTGCACACCGACAGTCAGAGTAAAAGAGAAGAGTCATAATGTTACCCGACAAGCTAATGCACAGCATTACCGACAAGCAGAGTTACAATGTTGACCAACAAGAAAAGAAAAGAGTAACCCAAAAGAAAGAATTTTAGTGTTTCCCGACAGAGAAGACAAGGACAGAGATCCCAATGAAAACTTAGGTTACACTGACGGAACAGTCAGTTATCACTGATGACTAACTGAAGTGTTGACTGACAGAATAGAGAGTTTAGAAAATGACAAAATGCTTAGGTGTCAAGAAGCTAAAGATGGAATTAACAGATACTTATCATTTTTTTAATTATCCAGATAAATTTAGAGATAAGTAATTGATTTAAAGCTGATTTGTCCAGTTAGCAAGAAGATCTCCTTGAGATAATCCAGGAGTTTTCTTTAAATCTATTGGCGAGAATTGTGGAACACACCAAGAATCAAGAAAGCCAAGAAAAGGGGAAATCATGTCTATATAGAGAAAAACCCAATTCATTTCAAATGGGGGATTAGGTGAGGAGAAAAAGAGAAAAGGAAAGATGCTAAAGAAAATCTAAAGGAGAAGAAATTCTTCTTTCAGTCGTGATCAACAAGCTGAGGAAAGAGCTAGATTCTGCAGACACCGACAAACAGTGAGACAAGAATCATAGAGAAAAACAATGTGGAGCAAAGGTATAAGTGATTATATTGATCAAAGAGGTAATGGACTTAAATAGATCTGAAAATATGCAATTGAGTTGTATGTATGAATAGATCATTAGTGTTTCAGTTTAACCATTGAAGCATAAAGCCTCTTAACTGAATAGGACTTAAAATTCTTTTACAATGGAGATACATCCCAAGGAGTATCAAAAAGTTTGATCATAAAAGTAGCATTGGATATTTTCGATACCTATTGAAAGACCAAGAGAATTTGATCAAGGATGGTAGCATTAGATGCCAGATACTAGTTGAAAAACTATTTCTAAATCCTCTAACAAGGTCACACCTAAGAGTGTGTTTGTAACCTTTAATAGGGTTGGCTCATAACAGAGCTCACTTCAGAAGAGTGAAAATTTGGGGTACCGGTCTCAGTGGTTTTTCCCTTAACAGGGTTTCCACGTTAAAAATCCATGTGTTATGTGTTTATGGTTTATTACTTTACTATTTTACATTTCACATATGCAATTCTGGATTGATCGGTATACTCTGCATATTTATTGTGTTTCATTAAATAGTTAACTGCTTATCGGTAATCATATAGAAGAAAGATTAACAAAGCAATCTGACAAGTAGAAGATTAATTAAAGTATTTCAAGGCATACATCTTGTAGGACAGAAGATAAATAGATACATATTCTGTGGTTATAAGTTTTAAGGATTAATTTTTAAGGCCACTAATTCACCCCCCCCCTCTCAGTTATTAATAACATTTATATGTTAGTCTATATGCTTGCCAAGTGTCATGATCCAGTTGTGTGTTTTGGCTAGTTTTTAAAGGCGGTCCCGGGAGCTATTTACTCAATCTAGGCACTTATCAGGATGGATTAAATTTTGACTTTTAGTAGTCGCATGTTACAAGATTTCAAGCCAAAGTGTATGCTCAGCTAGGGTTACGTGCTCTTGTGTGAAATTATGAGTTTTATCTACAGTGGATGGTCGTCTATCAAAGCATCAAGGATGTGTGAAATTGTATTTCCCCAAGTTCAAGCAACTTCTAGAGGAATCTCCTCTCCAAATTCAGCATATGCCAAGATAAGGAAAGTAATATTTTGGAGTTTCACCATCTGAGGAGGTATGGTAGTATGATTGAAGTCATTCGAGCTCAAATACAAATATTTGAGATGTTGTAGCTTGAATAGTGGTGGATGAATCTTCCCAATCAATCGACATAAACCCTCCTTCTCCCAGAATCGCAATTGGTCATAATTATGAATTTGGAGGTGGGGGGAAACAAAAAAACCATCCAAAATGAAAATTTAAAAATTTAAAAACATTCAAAACTTACATAGGCATGTGTAAAACAAATGCAAGGAGGTTGCATTTGTAAGCATGGAAGCTTGCACAACTTGGCGGGTGTAAAGCCAAATGATACAACTTTTAAAAAATACAAAGTTGTGCATGATGAGTGAAATAGGAAGAAGCCTACGCATTCAAAGGAGGTTTTAAAACATTTCAAACAAATGAAATGTGCAAGTCAAATGCCATAGAATCCAATGCATCATTTTGAGACCAAATGGAGCTGCGCGTGGGGAATGGAATTCTATTTTGAAAGCTTTCAAAGAAATTATTTGCAAGAGTCTGCACAAGGGATAAGGTCTTGGAGGAGATCTACGCATTGTAATAGGAGGATGTGCTATTAATTTTCAATATTTGTTTTCATTAAAACATTCAAGAGAATGCAATTTACAGGTCTAAAACTATAATTTATCTCCCCCAAAGGAGTAGGAAGTGCATGAGTTGGTAAACAGAGAAAATTTTTGAATGTTTAAAAGTTGCGCAGAGCATAGAGTTGAAAGAGGTTGCATGTTAGGTTTGAAAGAGAATATTTGAAGCTTCAAAGTGAAATGCAAGAAACAAGCCACACCATGTGGAAGCGTAGACAAAGCATGCATAATGTGTGAAAGGTTGCACAGTTTTATCCCACATGTGTTGTGCACTAAAATTTCCAAATGTTTATAATGTGAAGCACTCATATGTATGTTTGAAGAAAGAGTTAGAGAAGCTCATGGTCACGCGCTCAGTCAATGGTATGCCTAGGTCAAAGGTAACAATATTTTAGCCCATCCAAAGGGAAAACATTAAAAAACTCAAGGAATTTAGTCCCACATTCAGCAGGAATTGGAAAACCAATATGTTTAAAATGAAGAATTCTCAGATAGTAGTTTTAAGAGAAGAGTAGGAGGCTCTGGATGCGTGTGCAGAAGGTGTCTTGAAGTGCATGCCAAGTGGATGGGTGACATCAATGATAATCAATTTTTTCAGGTCCCATGAGGATGACATGGCAGGTGATGTAGTGACAAAGGCATCTGAGGTGGCACACATCCTAAGGTAGCAAGATCGATGACTGACTTAATGGATTAAAGGAAAGATGATCTTGATCTAAGCATCAAGCCATTATGCATGTGCAACACATGGTAGTGTAGACAACCAAGTAGTCTAGGTGCTGATGATGTGGTAGCGCACAGGAGAGGCTTGTCAGATGGGCGCGGATCCTGAGGAAGAGAAAATTGACAACCGATTTGAAGGCTTAGAGGGGAAAGATGTAAGAAAGATAGCATTAAGCCATTAAGCCTACGTGACACGTGGCATTTGGACAGGTGGTGGGCCTAGGTAGGGAATATTACATAGGTGTCTAGGTGGTCTCATAGAGCCAGTTAGAGGGTGCCACATGGTGAAACCTGGTGCATCCTAAGAAGACTAAAAGAGGAATTAAAGTGTTATTTAAAATGCAGAAATTAGATTGCACAGAAACAAAGGTAAAGTCAAATAAAAGATGTTTAGAGAAGGATTAAAAATGTAGAAATAAAGGATAATGTGTAGATAAAGGTAAAGTGTAGATAAATATTTAAAGTGCAAAAATTAAGGATTAAAAGTGAATAGAAAGTATAAAGTCTATGCAGAAATTAATAGTGTGAATGCACAGACTATTGAAATTGCAGAAGAACATTAAAACCAAAATGCAAGGTAAATATTTAAAATATAAAGTCTCTAAAAAAACATTGGAAAATTCTTGTTTCCAAATGTTTTAAAATATTTCATGGAAGATATTGAAGATGATTTTCAAAGGCCTTTGTAAAGGAGATATTTCTACAAATAAAATCAGATTTTGGCAGTTGGAGAAGGATCAATTTTTAGATATTTTTGGGGAAGAGGATAGGTGTTTGTCAAAGAAGGAATCAGGAGTTTTCTCTTGGCCCATATATTCTGTCTTTTCCATGTTTTAGGGGTTCCAATTTCTTGATTTCTAGAGAGAGCTTGAATGGTGTTGGCTCTAGGAGGTTCCCAATTTTTTTCTCCACAGAGAGTTTGACATTGCCTTGCTCCATGAGGTTCCAAATTTATTGGTTCAATTAGGGATATAGCTGACAGATTGTATTAGATTGTAAGGATAATAGAACAGATTTTTTCAGATCTTTTGCATATTATTGAAGTGGTAAATGTTGTAGATCAGATTGATGTAGAGGCAAGATTATTCATACTTAATACAATTTTCTCAGATTCAAGTCTCTCCTTGGTGTCTATCTTTTGAAGTTTGGATTTTCTAATTCTCTGCATAGAGTTTATCTATGTATATTCCATTAGTATTTAGTTCTAATCTAGGATTAGATTAAATGATGTTGTGGATGTCAAATAATTTCATCTGATTGTCTACAAGAGAATTTTATAAGTAGTGTTTGGTCTGATATCATTTGTGTTTATGGCTTTGAGTCTCTGAAAATAGTTTGTTTCTATATTCTTCTCCTAAACTAGAATTATTGCCCAATGGATAAGGCACTGATTAGAAATTAGTACATTCCATGTTGATACATGTCAGATCGGTCTTGGCTATGTTCTTCAACTTGAAAATAAACTCTAAAATGTCCTATGTTTTATGTGGTTTGTGGTGTTGTACCAATCTCATCCTCCACTTCAAGGTCGATGTTCAATGGGTGATTAGTTGGTTACCTAGTATCTCCTAGTCATGTAGAGCCTTTGTGAGATCTCTACCTGATTGATGCCTCATAGAATATTTGAAGGTGTTGAAGGGTGTGCTCCCCTTGGTTTTGCAGAACCTAAAGCATAGAAGGATGGATACGCATCCTTGTTGGTTGGTCCTTTTCATTCTATTGTGAACTACTTGGAGTTGGCTACTCTTAAAGATCCATTGAAAAGTGAAAATATTGTTGTCTAGTTATCACAACATAAAAAACAACCAACAAAATGGAGACTACTAGGGAGAAAGAAGTAAGATCTTGCTGAACTTCCAAAGAATCTCTGGTATTATTTTGTCATAAATATCGTGGGTTATCAAGTTAAGATAGACTCCTAGCCTACTTATTTTTTAAATCCAGTCATTTTTTTCCATATCCATTTGAGGATAGAGTTAAAAAAGTTTGTAAATCTAAAAAAATATTAGAGCATAGTTATCTACCTGGGTGTTGTTGTTGAGTTAAATTTTGAATGTCTTCTTTGTGAAGAAATGTATCAAATCCTATTGACTTGTTGAAAGTCTGCTATCTTTGCTTGAATCCCAACTTGTCCATGTTCTATTAACATTCTATTCATTCTCACAGCAATGAGTGGCGACTCTAAAAGATCTCTACACCATTTTGCATTTAAGTGAATGAAATTTGATGATTAGTTGGAAACATTTGTGGCGAGGATTTAGCATATGCTCAAAGATTCAATGGTTGAATGACAAAATTAGAAATAAATAAAGAAGGACAGAAGAAAAAGAATTTTCCCAAGTATTCCTCAAAGTTTTATGAAATAATTTGGTTCCTTGCTAGGTGCAGAAGTCACTAAAAGAAGGAAAATAGATCTGAAGGCTTTGGTCATACTTCTTGTTTTACATTTTCAGTCATCAAAATTAGAAGTATGTTATGTTGTTATGTGAAACAAATGATTGCATAGTTGGATAAAAATTTGGTGAAAGATAAGGTGTATTGTTTATTAAATAGTTCAATGGAGTCTCCTATTTCAATAGATCAAGATATGTTGCCTAGATCTGAAACTTATCCAACAGATCTTGAAGAAATCCAAAAAGATATTACACTACTTCACCAAAGAGTCCAAGATGAAGCCATTTTGTTTTTGAAAATACATGTAGGAGAAATGAATGAAGAATCCATACATGGGTTTTATGAAAAATTTTCCAATGCATATGATGAGCTTCCCATAAATGTCAAACTTTAAGATTCTACTTATATTCATTTGTTCTTAGAGATTTGTATGCCTAAATCAGTAAATTGGTCTGCAACTTGTAGAGAAGAAGGCATAGAACTTGTTAAAAAATGGATAGATGCATTTGAAGAATTTGAATTTGAAAGTACTGATAATGTTGAATCTAGTTGTACTGACAATGTTGATTATGATGCTGATAGTGAAGTAAGTGAATATCAAGATGTCAAGGATGAATCGCTAGCTGCAGATGTTTCCGTTGGAATCATGGATTTGTTTTATTATCATCATGGTAGTGTAGATTTCTTGTCACAGTTTAGGGTAGAGTTTTGTGGAAAAAAAGAGAATGATTATGATGTGGATGACAGTGGTTGTGATGATTATTTTTCCCAAAATGATATGATTCAATAATTTGCGGTCGGTGTTTCAAATAAGGAAGAAATTTACAGCACTAAGAATGAGGTTAAAGGTGGTGAAAATGAAGTTCAATGCCCACTAAGTAGTGAAAGAATATCAGAACTATTGGCTACTAATTTTCAGAGGTATGAACCTAATGTAGACTCTACTTTGCAATGCCTGGTTGATATTTTCTTTGAAAATGATAACATGCTAATTGGTGCGAAGTATGAAGAAAATGTTGACTTTCTTTTTCCTACTTTTGAGGCAAACAATGTGCAAGAGGGAAATGCATATGATTGTGAGAAATTTGATTATGTCAAGTATGATGAATATGATGACTCATATGATGGTGTGGATTCAGATTGGGATGAGTTTGGTGAGGATGATTCTTGTATAGATCATGATGCCAAAGAAAGTGATAAATCTGAATGTGTGTTCTCAGATTTAGAAGTGATAAATGAGCCATTACTTAATGATACATTCTTATGTTTAGAAGATGTTGATTGAAATTATGATCAACAAGCTATCTCTGGTCTTATGAAATCAGATTTTGTTTGAAAGTGTTCCATCCTAGTTTGCAAATCACTATTGTAAATGAAGCTCATTCTTTAATGCAAACTAATGTTCACGATGTGTTTGATTCCAGTCATGTAAAGGAGCTAGAATATTTTCCTTTTCAGATTTTCAGTAGTGGTAAAGAGTGTGACATTTTTGTGTTACATAATGATCAACATTCTCAGCACTTTGGTGATTTCCAAGAACCTAATGAAAGTGAAGATGCTGATTATTTTTATCTAACATGCTGAAGATATTTGGTAGTATGTTGGGTCATGTTGCCAGAAGTAATAATTATCGTTTACCTTGGATTCATGGAAATGAGAATCAAGTATTTGATAGGGGTAAGTGGTGATTTCCATTTATTTTTTTTTGGCCACTTGTAAATATTTTACATGTTGTATAGCCTCTTTGCTTTCAGTTGTGTGTTAGGTGTTTTGTGTTTTCAATAAGGAACCCGGTTTTGGGAAGTCAAGAAAAGAAGTCTGATTGATTTTGAGTGGTCTCTTCACCAAGAGATTATGGATTCTCTACATTCCTGCAAGGGGAATGCATCCCCAGATAGAGCCATTATTGGTACTCTCAAATTATGCACAAATTTGGAGTGACCAATTTAAAATTTTCTCTATGGCAAGGTGAGTACCCCTAAAAAAATTTTGAAGAGGCCTAATTGGAGTGCAACTAAAATGAGACCTGATGATTTTCATGAGATACAACTTGGGGAACATGTGAAAACTATGATGGAGTAAATATAATAGGTTACAACTTTTAGATGTCAGATTTGATGTGTTTTGAAGAGGTTCATTTGGAGGTGTTCACTTAAATCTGCATTTTGCACATTTCGTGATTATATCAAATGACCTACTTTGCAGGCTTGTATCTTTTGCCGGATTAATTTTCATGACATAAGGATTATTCCAAGGTGTTTTAGGCATGAGAGAGAATATCCATTTATTTTTTTGGATCCCTATAAGTGCAAATGATAAATTTTCCAAAGCATTTCTATTTGCAATTAATTTTGAATCTCAGTGTAAAATATAGAACAACGAAGTACCCTACTTTGGGGTCCCATAGTTTGCACCTGATTGAATGTCATGGATAATTGAATGCTTCCCTATATTTTAATCATGAAAAGGTTCCCCCATGAATATCTTTAGAGATGTTCCAATCCATCTGATTAGTTTTCTCATTCGATTCTAAATCAAATTTGTGCAATTTTATTGATTTTGAAGTCAGACAATTGGTAAGAGGCTAACTTTAGGGATTCATATTGATTGACCAATCGATGATTAGAAAAAACCAATTAAAAAAAAAATCTCCATGTGTTAGTGAATATATGCCAAAGGTTTTGATCAAGAGGCATTCATCTGATAGGTTTATGAAGTTAGATCCAAATTAGATTTATTCAGATTTCAATCTGCACAGCAATGATTCTTTCTGAGGGATCAACTTTGAGGGTTAACACTTTGGTGGTAGCTAAACATTATAGAAAGTAATTTGATTCCCTATTATCTTTGTATATCAGTGCACTACCAGGATCAAGGATCGAGCCTCTGGACATAATTTGATATCTTTTTAAGGGCAGATCCAAAGGCAATTTATTCTGTTTTCAATTCTTAGTTGTATAACAATAATGAACTGGTAAACTTTCAACGTAAGTATCTCTCAGAGCTGAAGGTTTTGTTCAAATCCATTTTTCACTTGTATTCACATGTTGGAAGTAAGTGCATTTTCTTGATGACATGTTTCTAGGAGATTTTCTAATCAGTGTTTAAGGCTAGTTCCAAAGGCTAGTTTTTGTTTATGAGGTCAATTTGCAGAGACAAATTGAAACAAGAAAATTTTAGAGATTGAATAATCTCATCTCATGCATTGTCAAGGAAATACTTTTTTCAAGATGAATATTTATATGTCAGTCTATATGCTTTCCAAGTGTCATGATCCAGTTGTGTGTTTTGGCTAGTTTTTAAAGGTAGTCTCAAGAGCTATTTACTCAATTTGGGAACTTATCAAGATGGATTGAATTTTGACTTTCAATAGTGGCATGTTACAGGATTTCAAGACAAGGTGTATGCTCAGTTGGGGTTATGTGCTCTTGTTTGAAATTAGGAGTTTTATCTATAGGGGATGGTCATCTATCAAAGCATCAAGGATGTGTGAAATTGTATTTCCCCAAATTCAAGCAACTTCTAGAGGGATATCCTCTCCAAATTCAGCATATGCCAAGCTAAGGAAAGTAAGATTTTGGAGTTTCACCATTTGAGGAGGTATGGTAGTATGATCGAAGTCATTCAAGCTAAAATAAAAATATTCGAGATGTTGCAGCTTGAACAGTGGTGGATGAATCTTCCCAATCAATCGACATAAACCCTCCCTGTCCTAGCATCGTAATTGGTCATAATTATGACTTTGGAGGTTGGCGGAAACAACACAACCATACAAAATGAAAAGTAAAAACATTGAAAAATATTCAAATTGACATTGGCAGGTGTATAACAAATACAAGGAGGCTACGTTTGTAAGCATGGAAGCTTGCACAATTTGGCAGGTGTAAAACCAAATGATACAACTTTTAAAAATAGCAAAGCTGGGCATGATAAGTGGAATAGGAAAAATCCTATGCATTCAAAGGAGGTTTTAAAATATTTCAAACAAATGCAATGGTAAATTCAAATTCCATAGAATCCAACGCATCATTTTAAAGCCAAATGGAGCTACGCGTGGGGAATGGAGTTATGTTTTAAAAGCTTTCAAAGAAATGCTTTGCAAGAGTTTGCGCAATGGATAAAGTCTTGGAGGAGATCTGCGCATTGTACCAGGAGGAAGCACTATTAAGTTTCAAGATTTTGTTTCATTAAAACATCCAAGTGAATGTAATCGACATGTGTAAAAATATAATTTATCTCCCCCAAAGGAGTAGGCAGCGCATGGGTTGCTAAACAGAGAAATTTTTTAAATGTTTGAAAGTTGCGCAGAGCATAGAAGGAGAGGCTACGCATTAGGTTTGAAGGAGAAGATTTGAAACTTCAAAGTGAAACGTAGGAAACAAGTCATGCCATGTGGAAGTGTAGACCAAGCATGCTTAATGTGTAAAAGGTTGTGCAGTTTTATCCCACATGAACTGTGCACTGAAATTTACAAATGTTAATAATGTGAAGTACTCATATGTATGTTTGAAGAAAGAGTTAGAGAATTTTATGGTCACGTGCTCAGTCAGTGGTATGCCTGGGTCAAAGGAAACAATATTTTAGCCCGCTCAGAGTGAAAAATTTAAAAAACTTAAGGATTTTAGTCCCACATTCAGCAGGAAGTGGAAAACCAATATGTTTAAAAGGAAGAACGCTCAAACAGTAGTTTGAAGAGAAGAGTAGGAGTCTTTGGGTGTGTATGCAGAAGGTGTCTCAAAGTGCATGCTAGGTGGATGGGCGATAGTGATGACAATAGATTTTGGTAGGGCCCATAAAGATGACATGGCAGGTGACATGGCGATAGAGGAATCTAAGGTGGGATGCATCTTGATGTAGAAAGATTGACGACCAACTTAATGTCTTAAAGAAAAGATGATTTTGATTTGACCATGAAGTCATTATTTATGTGTGACACGTGGCTGTGCAGACAACCAGGCGACAGCAGGGCAGTCTAGGTGGTGGTGATGTGGCAATGCGCAGGAGAGGCCTATCAGATGGCACAAATCCAGAGGAAGATAAAATTGATGGCTAACTAAAATCCTTAAAGGGGAAAGATGCAATAAAGATAGCATTAAGCCATTAAGCCTGTGCAACACGTGGCACTTGGATAGGTGGCAGGCCCAGGCAAGGTAGATGACATAGGCACTCATGTGGTCTCACAAATCCAGTCAGAGGATGCCACATGGTGAATCTTGGTGCATCTTGAGCAGACTAAAAGAGGAATTAAAGTGCTATTTAAAATGCAGAAATTAGATTACGCAGAAATAATGGTAAAGGAAAATAAAAGATGTGCAGAGAAGGATTAAAAATGTAGAGATAAAGGGTAATGTGCAGATAAAGGTAAAGTGCAGATAAATATTTGAAGTGAAAAAATTAAGGATTAAAAGTGAATAGAAAGTATAAAATTTGTGCAAAAATTAATAGTGTGAATGCACATACTACTGAAATTGCAGAAGAACATTAAAATCAAAATGCAAGGTAAAAATTTAAACTATAAAGTCTCTACAAAAACATTGGAAACTTCTTGTTTCCAAATGTTTTAAAATATTTCAAGGAAGGTATTGAAGAGGATTTTCAAAGAAATTTGCAAAGGAGATATTTCTACAAATAAAAATAGATTTTGGAAATTGGAGAAGGATCAATTTTCAGATATTTTTGGGGAAGAGGACATGTGTTTGTCAAAGAAGGAATCATGAGTTTTCTCTTGGCCCATCTATTCTATCTTTTTCATGTTTTATGGGTTCCAATTTCTTGATCTCTAGAGAGAGCTGGAACGGTCCTGGCTCTAGAAGGTTCCCAATTTTGGTCTCCATAGAGAGTTTCAGATTGCCTTGCTCCATGAGGTTCTAGTTTTTCTGGTTCCGTTAGGGATATAGCTAACAGATTGTATTATATTGTAAGGAGAATAAAATAGTTATTTTAAGATCTTTTTCATATTATTGAAGTGGTAAATGTGGTAAATGAGGTGTCCATAGTATCAAGTTGCTCATTTTCATCAACATGCATCTATTTCCTTTCATTCTTTGATGTTACCTTATACCGATTTATCATCAAGATATTTGTCATTACTTTCTCAGTTTCCTTAGTGACTTCATCTAATTTTCTGATCATAAGCTTGTTTATCCTTGATTTCCAATTCAAGTCTTTTTTTTATTCTTCAAGAATATTGTCTATTTCTTCCTTAGAAATAACAGGAAAAAGATTGCCCATTGTCAACTGTCAGATTCTCTTGTCATGATCTTGTTCTATCAACCTTCTTGCTTCAAGAATTTCAAATAGATCATTAGGGATGTCCCCTTTGATTTCAACTATATCCCTATTATACTTGTTTAGATAATTAATCACTCCATCCTCTAACAATCTCTTTTCTTTTTCATTATACCTACTGTAATATATCTTTAATTCAACTAGTATTAAATAAATTGTCATGTTCTTTAATACATAATTTACTATGAAATTTAGCATACCTATATAAATTTAGGCTTTTTATTTGTAGGATTATCTTCAGGTGGTGGACCACTTACTACTTTGGCTGCCTCTTCTCCTTTTGTCCTCAACTTCTCCACTGCATCACCTGAATCAATAGCTTCATCTTTGTTATCATCCTTGTCTCCTCTGTATGTTCTTTTTATTTTGGACTTAACCGTTTTTCTTGTAGATTAAGTAACAACCTTGGTTTCATAGATTTAGGCTTAATAGCCTTTGGTGTAGGTGAATTAGGAGTCTCTGATTACTTTGCAATTGTTGGCTTCTTTTCTGATGGACTAACTGATGTTTTTTACTGAACTTCTTGTCTATCTACTCCTAGATTATAATAAAATGGGTATGTAACCTAGAGGTGCATCATCATCAATGTCAACAAGGTTTTCTTCTTCAAACTTCTTCCTTTCTTTCTCTTCATGTTTCCTCCTTGCTTCTTCCATTTTCTCGTTGGTCAATCCCATCCTTTCACCCATTATTTTACTTCTTTTCTCACTCTTTATTTTCTTGTAGGTCTATTAACTTCAAAACAAAATTTCAGGATCTTTTCCTGATAAGTATCAAACCTCTCCTCATGATGCACAAGCATATTGGTTTTATAAGATATCTTTCATTCTCTACTATTTTAGTTTATTTTCCTGTTCTTGATTTCAAATGTCAGAGATTAGTTGTGATCACAATCCCGTGTGAGTTAGTGGTTACACTCATAGTTACTTATTATAGAATGTTCATGGATCATTCTTCTATTATCACATCTCCTTATGTTGATCGAGCATTGAGATTCCCTTCTCCTTCTAGTCATGGGTAATGTGTTCATGGTTAGTGATAATCTTGTAGATATTTGTATTGCAATCAAGATTCTTGGATTATTAGTCATTGCGATCTTATCTCGTGGTTCTTTATTACTTGGTGGATTTCTCCCTATGATCGCTTTTGTTTATTTTACCAATCATGGATCATTGTCATGTTTTGGTCAGGACCTATATTTGTAATACATTTCCATCTTGGGGAATGTATTTTTTGGCTGACCTGTTGTGTAATTTTCTTTATATAGAGAGTCAGTAGATTGTGTAGAGGTAGTGTAAGGAAGTGAGGTAGCAAGAAATAAAGATAGGTTGATTAGTTAGAAGATTATCATTGAGATTTAGAGAATATTTTCTAATTGTAATTGTCCCTAACTGTGAAGGCCTTACACCCTGACATGTACTTGCTTATTTGATGAATATATCTCTAGTTTTTGTAGTCTCTCTGAATATTTATGTTGTTTATAATTAGCTGTGAGGTTAGAAATCTCCATTGGGGACTATCCCACCTTGGCACTATATCAGGTGGTATCAGTTTAAGGTTATCTTGTTGTAGACCCTAGTTTATTTGGTTGTGGGGTGGAATATTTGTAATATCTAACCTATAATTACAGAGGGTTGCAAAGATGGTTTGTGGAAGGAGAGATGTAGATCCTTCAGTAATGGATATGCTAAGGTATACTGCTGCTAGGTTATAAGTTGTTCAAACATCCCAAAGAAGGGGAAAACTGATTGAAGATGATAGAAAAGATGAAATAGAGGTAGAAGAAGGAGTAGAACAAGCACTATCCTATATTAGAGTGAGGAAATATTTATGAGAGCTTTGACTAGTGTGAATTCTAACCCACACTTTATTCCTCCTAAATGTGATGGAAATTTGAATTCAGATACATTGGTGGATTGGATCTCTGAGATGGAAAAGTACTGTGATTATGAAGGAACTCCTATAGATAGGAAGGTGAATATTGCTGGTACAAAATTGAAATTATATGCTTCCTTGTGGTGGAAACACGTGCAACTTGATCAACAGAGAAGAGGTGAAGATAAGATTAAAGTATGGGATAAGATGGTTAACAAGTTAAAAGGAAAATTCTTACTAGGAGATTACCAAATGAGTTTGATAAAGAGAATTCAAAATTTGAAGCAAAGGGATACTACTATGAAATAATATGCCAATAAATTCTACAAATTGGATATCAGATATGGACATATGGATGATGAGGTTGAAATAATTGCTAGATATCTAAATGGATTAAGGACTGCTATACTAGATGACATAAGTTTGGTAAAGATGAATAACATTGACTAATACTGTAAGTTTTCCCTAAAGGTTGAGGAGAAGCTAAACAAGAGACATGAGAAAAGACAAAGTGGTAGAGGTCGTAAATTCCCTAGAGGCAGAGGCAGATCTTATGGAGAAAGTGGCAGATCTGGTGGAGCCCATGTCGACAAAGTAATTTGTATCCATTCTTGTTCAGGGAAGTAACTGTCTACATACGCCTACTTGTCTTTTGTAGCTTCTATTTTCCATCATCCTTGTCTTATCAAAGTGTTATCATGTATTTTTTCACTTTCATATGTCTTAATGTTTAAAGTTTTGAGATTCTCATTGTCTTAGAATCATTTTCTTAAGGTTCCTTTTCACTAAGGGAAATCTAGGAACATGATCTTGTGACTTTCTTCTCTTACAAACATAATGTGATTACAATTGATCTTGAATATGCTTTTTATTAAGTTTAAAATCTTATGTGATTTTTTTCCTAATGTGCTTAAATGGAACACGACATATGTTGCCATTACATTATAAATCACTAATCCACATTGATGATAAAAGCAGTCAACTTGCAATCAGGACCTAAGAGGACATATTTTAAAAGATGAGTATATCCTTGATTCAATGATGCTTTCAAATGTTTTAATTAGCGATGTATTAACATTTTGAAGAGTTTGATCTTGTCTTAATCAAGCCTTCATGGATTTGAATGTCTATTATTCTCAAAAGACAAGATGGTGTTGTTATCCATGATCATGGTCTAGAAGATTACAATATGTTATAATTTGATTAGTAACGATAATGACAAATGATATTTCCTTTTCATATATATATATATGTTATGCCCTAATTATTATAGAATGACTAGGGTTGTCATTATGGTGTAAAAGGAATATAAAGGAAAGTATTAGTAAGTATATATATATATATATATATATATATATATATATATATATATATATATATAATGTGATATGCTTATGAATATAAGAAAGAATTTGAATAAACGATATCATTTTTAAAAAAAAGGTAATACTATATTTATACTATGTTACTTTTTAAAAAAAAACACTCATATTATTATGTATAATCCACAAGTATTAGTGGATTCTTATTCTTCTTCTATGATATTAGTATATGTTTAATGATTTCTTTTTAATCTTGAACGAAAGTTATATTTCTTAAGTGCCTACTTAATATGTGAATTTCATACCTTTTTTTATAAGGAAAGATAAATTTCATTAATGGTATGTTATTTATTATTATGATTATTAATTAAAACAAAGTTTTTTACGAAGTGAGAAGAGGTTAGTACAAAGAAAGACTAACTAAAAAAAGTTTAAAAGCTTTGTATAATTATATGGATAAAAGATTACGTTATCAATTTTGTTGATTTTAAATGCTTTATGATTATTTGAAATTCTTCTTTATCTATTGATTTTTAATGTTAAGATGATTTAAGAACTATAATTATATTTTGACCATTCTTATTACATTGGCAAATAAAATAATAAACATGATTATTGTTTATATTGTGCAAGGGTGGCAAAAGGTGGAAATATGCAATCCCACATGAGGTTTTCCATCAATATCCACTTTTAACGAGGTCGATGGATAGTAGTTTGCAGATATCCATCAACTCCATGCAGCAGACGATGCAGATTTTACTCATCACACCTCACCTCCATTATATGTTGGTCACCACCTTCATCAAACATGCATGGATGCCATGGTTATGGTCGATGTATTCAACACCAGCAGGGGTTGATGCAAACAGCTGGGGTCAATATAGATAGCATACCAAGAACCATCTCCCATGCCACATAGCCACATAATCAAGCAGTCTACAAAGATGTTTAAAATGTTTCCATCAACTTGGCTGCCACCTTTAATAGTGAGAATAACAAGGGTCGGTGAGGACAGCAAACACCATTCCATGTCCACATAGTTGATCAATTTCTCAAGGTACATTGCAGATGAATATATAACCATAGAAAATGGTCTAGCAGCACTCCAAATGCCTCTTGGATGCTGACGTTGTCGAGCAACAACTAAGCCCCAAAGAGTTATGATCAAACCGGCTGGTGAAAAATGTTTTTTATCTGTAATGAACAAGCAGCTCCCAGAATGCATCAAATCACATATAGGATTAAAAAATTATAAGTAGAACTGCGGCTAGATACACAGTTTAAAGTATCATCATTATACATACTACTTATTAAAGTTAACAATTGAAGACAACAAGTATCACGCCTCCATAGCACAGGTCGCTATAAAAAATAGTTGGCAAAAAGAATCCACCAGGCGTCCATCAGAATGATCATTACCTCCATCAGCACTAGCAAGGGTGCAGAGGGATGATAGGCATCAATCTACAGAGGTGAAAGACATTAAAATTGCAATAACAAAATGACAAGCATGCTAACTCATCGATGACTCATCAAATGAGTTAGCAGAATGATCCATCAAAACTTCTTCCCACCAACTTCCATCATTTCTAAACACCAGTAGAGGTCGATGAAGGCAACAATCATCAAACATATCTTTATAACTATAGCAAGGAGGAGCCCAGTGCAGCCACGAGGAGGTTTTTAAACAAAATCAAGCAGTTAGGAGGTTTCATAAGTTATCCAACTGAATGGTTGGCTATTATGGTTCATCATAAAGGTGTGTGTTATCCAGACTATTGTAATAGTTAGAAATAAGTTAGTTGTAGGTTAGTTTATAGTGAAAGGGTGTGATGATCCAGTGTACTATTTCAATTTCATATTTATATTCATTCAAAAAATCTACAAAAGGGGGAAGATAACATTGAACAAGACATAATGACTAATATGTTGAAAATATGGATTCTTGGGGTGTGATGGAATGAAAGATATTCAAATTCAAAATCTGAATGCAAAGATCCAATACACCATTTCTTGTCAAGCAGAGATAAGTCTGTATTTCATTTATTGTGCAATAGTTTCTCGTTATTTCTTTACAATCAAATCCTTCAGATAAATCAATTTGAAATTCCTTAAAGTGATAGTTTTGATTTGTGCATATTTCAATTTAAGTTTATATTATGTATATTCAATTGTTTCTTTCTCATTTTTGCATGGTTAAAATCTTATTGATTAAAGTATTGATCAATTAGTTTGTCATCTGAGAAATAGTATTAAATTGAAGTATTGTTTAAACTCTTTTAGTTATATGTGCATATCATAACGCCTTTAAGGTGATAAGCTTTTGTTTTCAAATACATCTCTGAAGTTGAACATAGGATTGAAGAATTATCGACT
>MU223614.1:1190892-1214001 GCA_018584345.1 Thuja plicata | reverse complement strand
AAACTACCTTGCATTTACCATAGCTTAGATTTGAGGTGAGTTTCCTTATTAGCATAGTTAGGAGTAGTTATTGTTGCATTTATACATAGCTTGAGAAATCCATGATTAAAGTTTATGTTATTGTTTTTATCTTCATGAAGTTTATGTTATTGTTTTCAGATTCATGGGTTTTCATGGAGTTTATGTGTTGTCTTGTATTTTATTTTGTAATTGATTGTATATAGGGTTCTTCAAGGCTTATTCACCCTTCAGAGGGTTGGGTAACCTTGATGGGGTGAAAGTTAGTGATCTACCCAAGTAGTGCAGAGTCTCCCATGTGTGGAGGGATGTACATGGGTATATGGGTGCCCATGATGCCAAGAATTCCCAAGGAATTTTGGGTTCATAAGAAATTGGAAGGCTTGAAGCCATAACTTGTTTTGTGAAAGAAAGGTAAATTTACTCCAGTTGTCGTTCAAGGGCATGGAGGTGAAGGGTAGAAATTTGTTCATGAGTCCATGTGTGGGCATGGAACAAGATTATATATGTGGTACTTAGGAATGTTGAGCCCATGTGTGGCCTATTCCTAGTGTACATATTTTGTATTATTGGCTTTCTCCTGTTGTGGTAGCGCTCTTTCACCCCTTTGTTTCAAGTCTTTTGGAGACCTATGTTTATCCTTGGGTATTGGGTATTTTCTTCTGTTACCATTTTCATTTTTGTGGTTGTTATGTGTGTATGTATCCTGGTTCAGTTTTGGATCCCCTAGCTCGGGGGTGGCCTTGTAAAGGCCTAGGTTGGGAGGTGAGCGTCCATGGTCAACCTTGATGTTCTTGTAGGTTTAGAGAAAGCTTCTGAAAGTTTAGCCGAAGTCTTGCTGTCTTCGATGAAATTTCTACCTCAAAGTCTTTTTATGTTCAAGTTTCTCCCTTGTAAAATTTAAAAAGGGTTTTGGAAATTGTAATCTTCTTGTAATTTTGGAATCAGAGTAGGTTTATTTATATTAATAAAATATTGATTTGGACCTTTATTTGAAATTATTGTTATCAAAATGAATTTATAGTTGTTTTACTTAATATAGTGGAAAAGGGGACCTCAAAAGCTATTACTCTAATTGATTTTTTTATTCTATATTGATCTTTCAATTAATTTAATTTGCAAAGTTTTAGACAGGATTTCATTTCCTATAGTTTATATAACATGTTTAAATGACCTTTCAGGATATCTTGGTTGTACTCTTAATTCTCATTGTCTATGTTATCCTTATCTCCTTTGTTGGCATCCTCTTTTGGGATAGTATTTTCCTCATTTTTCTCTAATTTTCCCTTGTAAGTCTTAGTTTCCTCCATGTACCCTGACTCCCTATGAGATTCCTGAAATTATTGATTCTGCTCCTCCTCACCATCATTATTGATAGTATTGTCATCAATGTGGGTATCAATGTACCCCGAATCCCTGTGAGACTCCTAAATTTCTTGGTTATGCTCCTCCTCACCATCATTTTTGATAATATGGTCCTCAATGTGGGTATCAATGATATTGTCAATATCTTCAATGATTTCATCTAGGATTTTGTTCTCTCTCTTCTGGGTATCCTCAATACCACCTTTACCACCCAAAGGCTCATTGGTAATGATGGTGTTCATCTCCAGATCATCAATATTGCTTGGGCTCCCAGTGAAACCCTCATCCTCAGAATTCTCAATTTACTATTCATCATCAGTTTTCATCCCTTCGATGTCATCATAAATTGACAAAGAGATATCAACAACAATAGGGCCTTTACTGCTTTTTTTATCTTTAGATTTACTAGGATTCTTACCAGTAGACACCTCTACACTCTTCCTCTTAACATTCTCAATACTCTTAGGAATGGGGTCAGGGATATGGTTTTTAACATAGTCCTTAATCAACAGAATTACACCTTCATGTAAAATAGGGTAATATTTAACTCTATGATATATAATGCTCTGATTGAGCGAGCTTAAAAGATAGTAGGAAAAGAAAACCCTAATGTCATGAAGGAAATGGTTAAATAGAACAAAATGGTAATTGTATACCTTTGAATACCTTCCATCAAGGGTGAAGTACTCCATGATAGCCCTGATAATGAATGCCCATATGCACTTAATGTTTGACAGATTGACATAGTCCAGATCACCCTTCACGAGCATGGACCTCTCCTCATCAGTCGTGGGGAAATTTTTATAACCGTTATTTCCCTCTTTTTTGTCTTTTGAAAAATACATTCCCTCCAAAGGAAGACTCGTAATTTCAGCTAGGCAGTCCAGAGTGAGCTCCAGTAAGTTTTTGATTGTTTATCTTGATGATATTTTGATATCCAGTAAGAGTAAAGAAGATCATATGATACATATAAGAAAAGTTTCATAGAGATTGAAAGAAGACAAGTTTCTAATTAACCTTAAGAAATGTTCACTCATGAAAGAGGAGCTAGTGTATTTGGGATTTGTGTTTTAATTTGGTGGATTGAAGATGGACCCTGAGAAAGTGAATGCAATAGTGCAAAGACCTACACCTAAGAATGCTAGTGAAGTTAGATCTTTTCATGGGTTAGAAATTATTTATAGAAATTTCATGAGGAATTTCACTTTTATTTGTAATGCGATGACATAGAAAATGAGAGGTGATGAGAAAGACTTTAGATGGACACATGGAGCTAATAAAAGTTTTGAAACATTGAAATGGAGGGTCATAGAATACCTGCATTAACCTTACCTGATTTCAGTAAAGTAGTTCAAGTTGATCGTCATGCAAGTGGAAGTGCAATTGAAGCAGTATTGAGTCAAGAAGGTAAACCTATTGCTTTTTATAGTGAGAAGTTGAATGATGCTAAGAAGAAATATTTTATGTATGATTAGTAATTTTATGCTATTGTTCAAGCCTTGAAGAAATGGAGACATTACTTTATGCCTAAGGAATTTTTGTTGTATATAGATCATAAAACTTTGCAGTACTTGGGTAGTTAGAATAAGATGAATCAGAGACATATGAAATGGGTTGAATACTTGTAGAACTTTACTTTTGTGTCGAAGCATAGAAGTGGTTTGTCAAATAGGGTTTTCGATACTTTGAGTAGAAGAAGGAATTTGTTGATAGAGATGAGAATAAAAATTCTTGGCTTTGATGAATTGAAGAATATGTATGAGACTGATACTGATTTTGCAGAACCTTGGAAAGTATGTAAAGAATCATATATTGATCAACATAGTAAGTGGATTGATTATTTCATTTAGAAAGGTATTTTGTTTAAAGGAAATCAGTTGTGTATACCAAGAGGATCAATGAGGATTAATATTTTCAAGGAGAAACATAGTGGTGGACTCGCAGGACACTTTGGTATTGATAAGACCTTGAGTTCTCTTAAGAAGAAATATTTTTGGCCTAACATGTATAAGGATTTTCATAAATTTGTGAAAAGTTGTAGAGTTTGTCAAGTGGCTAAAGGAGTAAGTCAGAATACTAGAATATATATACCATTACCTATTCCTAATGGACCTTGGGAAGATATTAGCATGGATTTTGTCCTTGGCTTTCCTAAGACTCAAAGAGGTAATGATTCTATATTTGTTGTGGTGGATAGATTTTCTAAAATGTCACATTTCATTCCTTGTAAGAAGAAATCAGGTGTTGTTCATGTAGATGACTTATTTTTCAAATATGTTGTGAGATTGCATGGGTTACCTATTAGTATTGTTTCTGACCAAGATAGTAAGTTTGTGGGTTAGTTCTGGAAGAAAATTTGGAAGAAGATGGGTACTGATTTGAATTTTAGTTCTATCTTTCATCCCTAGATAGATAGACAAACTCAAGTTGTGAACAAAAGCTTAGGTAATTTGTTAAGATGTTTAGTTGGTGATAACCCTAGAAGTCAGGATTTGGTTTTAGAACAAGCATAATTTTCATATAATAATTCTATGAATAAGAGTATAGGGAAAACACCATTTGAAGTTTTCATAGGTATGCATCCTAAGGTAATATCAGACTTGAATGATTTTGGCTCAGGAGAAAAGAAAAGTGTTGAAGAAGAGGGTTATGCTGAATACATTAAGAATTTTCATGAGGAAGTGAAACTTAATTTGGAACATAGTAATCAGAAATAGAAGGATACTACTGATAAGTCTAGAAGACAAAGAATTTCAGGTTGGTGATGAATTCATGATTCATTTGAAGAAAGGAAGATTTCCTATTGGTACTTATAGTAAGTTGAAGATGAATAAGTTTGGACCTTATTAGATACTGAAGAAATTTGATAGTGGTAATTCTTATGAAGTTGATTTACGAGTTGATATGGACATATCACCTATATTAAATGTTGTTGATTTGTATGAGTATCATGAGTTAGGTGATGAATTGGACATGAAGAAAGAATATCCTATGAAGAAGGAAGAAATGATTGAAGAGATCTTGGATAAGAGAGTTGGAAAATTTACAAGAGGAAAGGATTACATGGATTATTTGGTGAAATGAAAGGATAGACTAGTTGAAGATTCTACGTGGAATTCTCATTCTAAGATGGGTCTGATGGATTCTTCTTAGGCAGCACATCAGCTCTGATTTAGGAGAACCATTTTTCATTACCCCAGGTGTCTGATGTAGGAGAATCTTGGTTTTATAATCTATCTTTCATTATTTACTATTTTAGTTTCTTTTCATGTTCTTGATTTCAATTGTCAGAGTTTAGTTGTGATCACAATCCCATGTGAGTTAGTGTATGCGCTCACATTTTCCTATTCTATAATGTTCACAGATCATTCTCCTATGATCACATCTCCTTATGTTGATCAAGAATCAAATTTTCCTTCTCCTTCTGCTCGTGGGTAATGTGTTAATGATTATCGAGGATCTTCTAGAGATTTGCGTTGTGATCAAGATTTTTGTATTATTATCCATTATGATCTTAGCTCATGGTTCTTTATTCCTTGGGGGATTGTTCCTCATGAATGCTCTTGTTTTTTCTACCGATCATTTATCGTTTCTCTATTTTGGTCACAACCTATATTTTTAACATGTTTCCTTCTTGGGGAATGTAAATTTTGGCTAACCTATTGTGAAATTTTCTTTATATAGAGAGTCAGTAGATCATGTAGAGGTAGTGTAAGAAAGTGAGGTAGCAAGAAAGCAAGATAGTTTGATCAGTTAGAAGCTTAGCATGAAGATTTAGAGGTTATTTTTTTTATTGTAATTGGCCCTAATCAGGAAGGCCTTACAACCTAACATGTACTTGGTTATTTGATGAATATATCTCTAGATTTTGCACTCTCACTGAATATTTTTTTTTTAATAATTAGCTGCAAGGTTGGACATCTCCATTGGTGACTCTCCCACCTTAGCACTGCATCACCTCATTTGGGTCAATCAATTTACCCAAAGAATATTTAAAATGAGCATCAAATAGAAAACAATCTACTTCATATCCCATAGACATGATCCAAGCTGTCCTTGGATCAAATTCCTCCCTTAAACATTCATAAATTTATACCATAAAGAAAATTGTGTCTTCATATTTTTCAACTAGCTCCCTAGCAATTTTGTACCTATTTTGCATCTCTTCTGGAAAATATTTGAAGTACCCCAAGACTATGCTTCTCCTAGATGAACTTTCAAGCATCAGATAGTAATTATTGATCTATTTTGCATCAGGAATGTGCTTCCTCCAAGTGATGTTACCGATTATAGGAAACTAGTTCATGAAATAGAAAAAGATATAGATAATCAGTTATCCATAATTGAAAAAAAATTCTTATCCTTCTTAACATTTTATAAATTCTCTAAGATCTTCATTCTTAGAGCTTCATAGATATCATACTAATCATTCTCCTTAACCATCTAATAAGAAGTATGAATTATAGTGCTAGAAATAGTGTTCTCTCTTCTTGAATGGTATACTTTGTATCCCAAAATCATTGAGGCAAAATTGACATCAGGAGGCCTTATATTTTCACTGTCATGGCTCTTTTATCCCGCTATAATTCTATCATTTTTTATAGTCCTTAGTGAAGGAACTTATCCGTTTGCATTAAAACCGGTTACAACTTCTAACACTTAGTGATCCTATGTGGTTTGTCTAGCCATATGAACTAATCATGCACCCTACTAAGAACAAGTTTTATCCATTCGGGATCCTCAAATGTGTGAAATTCCATAACATGTGCTAATTTCATGGTTTGAAAAATTTTAAACTCACCTTTTAGTTTTACATCTAAACACAAGGATTCATACATCTGATGTATCGAATCTTGCCCTAATTCCTCAATATTATAATGAATGTATGTCCTAATATCCTCTACATGTAAAACTCAATAAGGTACAATAGAAAATGCACCCTCAAGGTCATCTTCCATGGATGTATGCCCTAATATCCTTGACATAAATATTTGAGGTGTATCCATGAATTCTGAATCAAATTATCAAGTCACAGAGTAAGAAATACCTTTTAAAGTTAACGACAAGGGTTTTCAAGTTTGATCTTTGAAAAAGATTTCAATCTCTATTCAAATATCTTCAAATCTCTTTTCAAGCTCAATCTCTACATATAAAGGTGTTAAATGAAGTCTCAAAATTCCATTTTAATCTTTAGCATGCCCAAAAAGGTAATCACAATTGATGCACCTGTAACCTAGCTCAAAAAGTTGCATATCGACTGCGATTCAAAAATTTGTATGCGATCATCCAAAACCGATCATAAGCCATCAAGAATGATTCCATTGAGATCTAGATTCAATTTAGAATCTAACTATATTGATCTCTTCTATTGATCCTTTTTATTTAAGGGCAACGTTAAGATTTTTCATGAAAACTCCCCCTTAGGTATATGACCTAATCAATTTGTTGATGATATTTTCACACTAGAATTTGGTGTGATCTTTCCAGTAGCATCAATTTTTTCTTTTCTAACCCATGTTTTACTCACTTATTTTGTAACCTCTTCCACATCAACTATTTTCTTCCCTTTATCATTCTTCACATTTTTTCTTTCTACTGAAGCTTTCATATTGTTGTATCTATAATTCCTTGCAATATGTCATGAATTGTTGCAATTAAAATATATCACATTTCCATACTTTGTGTTCATTGGATTTGTCCTCAATATGAACTGCTTCAACACATATCCAAATTTGTTACATTTTTAGCAAGTTATATTTCCTTGGTTCACATAATTATTCACCTTTTCTCGACATTCATTTTATTTTTCTCCATAACTGTATCAAGTGAAAGAATAACCTAAAAAGGATGTGGCATTAGGTCTGGTCCTTCATTAACTTTCCCTATCACCAAATTTGTTGCATGGAAATCATCTATCATTGAATTTTTGTTTATTAGGTTATCTCATATGTGTCTTTTTAGGTTCCTTCATCTATTTGTTTAATAAGGTGTTGTTCTGACCAAATCCAGAGCTTTCTCCCTTCTCAAATCCAAGTCCTTGTGTATCTCCTTTTGGCCTTGGCCTCTCAAGCTATTCATCAAGTTTTGCTATACCAAATTTGAATTTATCTTTGAATTTGTTAGCTAGAGAAATCTCACTCCTAATAACTTCATTCACCCTTTCAAGCTCTTTTTTATTATGTCTGGATTCCTCAAGATCAATCTACAATTGTCCAACCTCACAATTCATTTTATGACATTCATCATTTTTTCTTCTTCAAATATTGTTCAATATGTTCTTCTTTCTTTTTCCTTTCTTCAACCTCCTTAGTCATGTTTATTACCATGGCTTCCATTGCATGCTTCAAATTGTCTCTATCTTTTGCAAGTTATTAACATTCATCTTATTTTTCCTTCAAGGCTTGTGAATTATCAGTGCTTCTTTTCTACTTTAATTTTTCAACAATATCTTTCCTTTTATCCCTAGATTTGTTCAATTGTTCCTTGAAGTTATCAATCAAATTTTCAACATCTTTGAGTCTCTTTTCCAGTTCTAGGTTGTGAGCATTTTATTTGTCAAGTTCTTGAAGTGCCACTAGTAGTTATCTTTGAACACTATGAGAAACTGTTAAATCTTCCATCAGGATCTTACTCAAGCTATTAGACTTCCTCCAAGGCACCAAAATCTAATACCAATATTTGTGATGGAGGAACAATGAAAGAGGGGGTGAATTAGTGATCTTTACATTTTACCTTATTAAACTAATTGCATAACCATAAGACAGATATAATTGAAATTAATCACCATAAGCATAAACTAAACATCCACAACATTATGACACCATGATTTTTGCGTGGAAACCCAGTTAAGGGAAAAACCATGGTGCGGATGGAACCCACAAGTAATTACTTCTATAGAAATAATAACCCTGTTAAAATTTTGAGTACATAAGGGGAATGCACATGAATTCAAGTTTACAACCTAGAGCTCACTACTTAGACACAACATATAAAGGCTCACTTCCATACAAAATGATTGGACTACAATCCAGTAAAGTGAACTGAGAAATAACATCAACTATGATTGTACAGTTCCATGTAAGTAAAACATTTTTTTCTCAATTTCCAATAAAACCTATAATTACTTATCCTTCAATCACACAAAATATATCCTTAGCTTATCTAACTGGCACTCATACAATTCATAAAAACAAATTGATCTTATATACCCATTTGTAAAAACAATATCTCAATTGGTCAGCCTAAAAACATAAAGTGTAACATGTAGAACATAAACCAAATAAATAATTAAATCTTCATAATAACCTTGACCAAATACATATAATTCATCATTCATGTTAGCTTCATCAATTATAACTCTCAAACTGATCAGATCATCAATTTTTCAGGATCGTTGATCAATCCAACAAATGACTATCACTGTTCCTCACAATTGATTGTATACATGATAATCAAACCTCCATAACTCAAAAAAAATATAACATATATAGGTGAAATCATAGATGAAGGTGGAATATACACTATAGAATCTTCTAGTAGCTTCACAACTCAAAATTCCTTTGTACCAGTCTGTACGGATCCATTTACCAATGCCTGTTCAATGTTCTGCCATACTTAGAAAAATTTATAATTTGACATTTGGTAATCACAAAATATTTCAAGTGATAATAATAATCATGTATAGATTCCATAAATTATAATATGAAGACCATCCATAGAAGTGTCTCTTTCTGATAGTGCATTCTCAAGGCCTATCTTCTCGAGTTAGTTGGTTGTCTGATTTTCTTTTCACTAAAAGACACATTAGAACAAATAACTATTACATTTTTTTTTACCACTTGCATTAGTGGTTTTAGAGTTCTGCAGAATTGCATTTTCAGATTGGACCATGGTGTATCATATTTTTGCATATATCCAACATTTCAATCGAACAAGCCACCATTATTGGTGCACACTCCTTTCGTATTTTCTCAACATATCTAGTTATTGTTACAACTTACAACTACAAGGGAAATACATCATGGTACATTGAAAGATGTTGAGATTCACGGGCTTTTCATGCTTGATTGCCATTTTTGATGAAAAGTAAATATAATATATGTCCTAATGTTACTACCTAAATTTCACTATTTTTCTAGTGTATCCTCGTCAGTTCAATAGCCTTTAGAGAAAACTTAGAACTATTGTCATTTGGAATATCAAAATTTTGGTCGTCACTATAAAACCCAACAAATGTTTGTTATTGTATCATCCTAAATTGTAAGAACATGTGAGCTCTATAATTAAATTATTGTTTACCACATGCCTTACTGTATTTATATTATAGATTGTATTCTAGGACTTCATAATTTCACTTAATACATACCTAATTCAAATATGGGTCCTCTAATCTCTCCAAACTTGTGAAAATTTGACTTGGGGCCATATTTCTAGGTGTCCTCTATTTTCCATCCAATCACAAAATTCATCTCATCTCCTAGGACCTATTTCATATTGTATGACCTCATATTCAATCTTGATATCGTAATCAATTATTTTTTTAGATCTCACATGTATGGACTGAATGGGACTTATAAACCAAATTTTGGCTAGATCTAGGTGGGCTAAGTCGATTGTCCATCTTGTCCCTGGGAACAAGTTGACTGGATAACTTGTTCTTGGGATTTTGAGCCAAGATTTGGGGAAGGGTCCTGTCTCAATGCATTTGTGGGATTTCTAGATTTATAGTCAGCCTACTTAATTCTATCTCCCAGTTTCACTATAAAAACAACCCTCATATCTAATTTTGAGGACATAAAATCAATTGCAAGGTAGAGACCCCAATTTGATGAAAACAAGAAATTGCAAGGTGGAAGCCCCAATTTGATGACATCCTACGAAGTGAGGTTTTTCTATTGAAGACTACATCAAGAATCCATATTATTCCTCAAGCATTCAAGACATCCAAGATATCATTTTCAACATCATCATGGAGTTTCAAACGGATCATGAGAATGTCTAGGAGTACTCTTTCCATCTAGAGTTGGATATGATTCCTTGTTATTTTTACATCTATGCATTGGTGCTTCATGTTTTCATGTTTACATTTTAGATCTATGATTATTTGCATGTACTCAATCATATATTGATTTTATTTATATGCTAGGGTTTTACTCTATCACACATAGGGTTAGATCTAGGAATTTTCTTATGTATTTCAACTCATTAGCAATTTAGACATACTCTAGATTCATGAGAACCACACAATATATTTATCATAACAACTATCTGTGGAGGTGGGAATCACCAAAATGTGGGGTTGACCAAGGAAAACCCCTATATATAGCCACACACACACACACACACACACACAATTTATCATATTTTCAAGTTCAGACAGTCTCAGATCCAACTTTAAATTTAGAGAAACCTTCCATACATAAAGATAAAGCATCCATGGAATTCTAAGAGGAAAAGTGTGGGAACAAGTCAAATTTTCAACGGTCGAATGGTCAACTTCTCTCTGCCAAATTTTTAGTTAAATTTAGCTGCATATTTCTATAGGCCCCAGTTTGTCAAAACTATATTTATAGTAGGTTTTGAGACTCTGACAGTCGAGAAATTAAGATCCAAAGTACAATTTTCTTCATTCCATTTCCCGGTGCACTTTTTCTTAGTTGCAAACCTTGCCTAGACACTTTTCCAACTCTCTGCACATATGTCTATAGAACAACCCTGCATACAAAGTATCCTTAGTTGACACTTTTTCTTACCACTTTTTCCTTGCACTTACTTTCATAGATTAGATTTTTTATTTACATTTCATTTCCTTTCCATTAAGGAATCAAAACCCTACATGGTGTACATCTTACATTGGCGCCCTTACTCCCTTAGTTGTGCTAATTGGATTCACTTTGTGGTGAATTTTTATTCCAATGTATGCTAGGAATTTTGGATTAAATACCTCTATAACATTGCATCCCATTTTCCATTATACAGTTACCAACCTTGCCTAGACACTTTTCCAACTCTATGCATAGATTATAGAACAACCCTGCATACAAAGTATCCTTAGTTGCAGTCGCAATATAACTCATGTTTTTCTTACAATCTCTACAACATAAATGACAAAAAGGTCCCGAGAGAAGTTTTGTAGCTAAAGAAAAAAATGTTCTATCCTTGCAGTTGGTAGGGACTCTTTCTATATCACAACTCTTGTGGGAATATGAATCATAGCTATTAAATCCTCATAATTTTATTGTCAATAAGAAGTGAGCACATTATTGATATGGAGTTTGTTATTAAATTGAGGAAGCATGTAAAAAAACTCAAAAACATACGCTAGCAATAGAATATTTATATCTTCGGCCAAT
This sequence comes from Thuja plicata, assembly GCA_018584345.1. Taxonomy (NCBI): domain Eukaryota; kingdom Viridiplantae; phylum Streptophyta; class Pinopsida; order Cupressales; family Cupressaceae; genus Thuja; species Thuja plicata. The sequence continues at coordinate 1,202,266 of MU223614.1, read as the reverse complement.
ATCAATTATAAATAGAATCCTCATTACAAAAAAATTGTCTTCATAAGAAGACTTCACAAATTTGTACCAATAGGTAGATTAGGGTGAGGAATTAATCCCATAAAAACAACAACTATTAGACTAGTTATAAATAAGAGAATTTGATTCCCATTTAGAATGAAAAATACAAACAAAGGATGAGATGATCTGTGATAGTTATAATTGCTTCCCAAAATTTTGATATAGAGGAATGACTTTCATTAAGATATAAACACAAATCTATCAAAGGGACTCATCCATTACAACATAGGTGCACTAGACCTCTATCATTTGGCCTACTTTAGGAATCCTTGAACAAAAATACTTTGGACATCTCAATTTACCTGGACATACATCTTATGGGGCTTAGATGATCAAATACATCTCTCTTTCATTGACCAAAAAAATGTAATGGTGCATTAATACAATGACACCTTCACTTGTTGTAAGGGGGAAATCCCTTTTGGTCTAATGGGAACACAAACACACAACAATATTCCCAAACTTCCAAAAAAATTGAGATGAATATTTCAACATTATTAGAATTGATTCTCTGACATTTTAATCAAAGGCAAGACCTATTGGTTCAAATCCTATCTTGTTGTCCCATTGGACTGTCACACATATTGTCCTCCTTGCATAGAACACTTTGACTATCCCTTTGTGAGTTATGAACATGAAATTAACTTTTAATAGGATTATAATCCCCTTAACATGCCCTCTTATGATAAAATCTTGTCAAACAACATCAAGATTTGGATTGGGGTATCAACTTTATCTTTTGTTTCCCTAACAATCTGATATGCACTGTTTCAGACCAACAGTCAAGCCAAAACACATGCAAATATTAACTCCAGGCCTTGAAACTTTGGGAACTTGTAAAACATGTTATCTTAGATCTCCCCACAAATTTTTAGGATTTTTCCCTTGTGGATATTGGAGTTATACATTTTTATTTCTCACTGTTTACCCTAGGTAGGGTTTATGGTTGTCCATAGAGAAATGGCAATATCTCCCACCAAACTTGATGAAATTGAATGAAACTAAATGTAATGGGAAGCTAATTCACTATTCTAACATAATCTAACATGTGATCATCATTTTATGGACATACAATCCATACTTGAAGACAAAAAACAACCTACAACATATGAAAACACAAAGAAGAATATGGAAAAATAACACTTATTTCCTTCTTCACTTCCTCCAACCCTTGAATTCAATTTTAGAGTACATATTTATGGTTTTATAACCAATCCCAATTTCTCAATCAACCGCCAACTTCCCATAGCAAAAAATATAACTTTTACATGACAACTTTAGCAACTTTTACATTTGTTTAACAACTTGACCTGAAACATTGTATAATGAATCAAAAAAATCCCAAATGGTCTTAAATGACCTTATTTGACCTAAAAATAACCAAAACAACCCAAAAATAAATAATTACCATATGCATACCATGATGCCCCTACATCAAAGTTGAATAAATATGAGGTTCATACCTCCATTTGTTGGCAAGAAGTTCATTTAGGAGTATTCTGGAACACTTTAGGGTTATCATTTATGGAAACACATCTGGTATGGATGATCACTTGGTGTAAAACACAATTTTGGAGTTATAGCTTAAAAAATGACTAAGTCCAGAAATTAAAATTACAGAGTATAGCAGTACAGTTTTGGTCAGTGGGCACACTATATGGTGAATGAAGACATGCGAGCTTAGGAGAAGATATTTTTGGATGTATATGACTTTTAGTTAACATTGCTTGTGATTTGGTGTTGATCACAGTAAGTTATCGTATGTTGAAGACATGCGAAGACAAAGTAACAATGATACATGATAGATGAAAGGTTGCGATGATTAAGGGAGTATAATGCAAAGTCCAAATGTTCTATGTTGGATTCGGATTGAGGATTACCTAAGTTTTGATAGTGTATGACCTATGACTTGGTATTTACTTTTTTGTATAAGTGTTAACTCTATTTTTTGAAGTATTAGAAGCTGACTAGATATATAATGATATATATATGTATATATGAAAATATTTTTGAGAAGCGAAGTATGGATATGTATGGTATGTGATGGAATGTATGGATGCAAATAGATTAATACATTGTGATGTTAGAATAAGATAGATGGTGATGCAAGATACAACTGGAAATACCTAAGCATAGCATATGCTTGTATTGTTTATTTCTGATAAATTATTGTAACAAGATCATATTTTTGATTGTATGAGCACTAATCTTAGTATAACTTTAACAAGGATTTTGTATTCCTCTATGAAGGAAATGTGCTAATGTAATAATCACCTCCTAATAGGGATAGGTATCCTAACAGGAACATAATACTTTTAGTACATATTTGTGGGTACCATCCCCACTAGGGTTTTCCCTTGGCCAGGGTTTCCTCGAAAATAAATTTATGGTGTTATGAGTTGTGTGTTTTATGTTTATGTTCTTTTCATTTCAATAATTATCTGGTTAAGTTGGAATTTATTAAGTTTATGTTCAAAGTGTTGTAATACTGATTCACCCCCCTCTTAGTATTACTTAATCCTAACAATTGGCATCAGAGATTTTGGTCCTTGGAGAGAAAGTATAACATCTTAAGGGATACCAAGATGGATTCTGAAAGTTTGGAAGAAAACTTTGAAGCAGCACTTGAAGACCTTGATAAGGCTAAAGAAGAGAATGGTGACTTGAATTTAAAATTGTGAAGAGAAGAAGGTTTCATCAATAAATGGAAGGGAAAACTTGAACTATCCAAAAATTAGAGACAAGATCTTATGGATAAGATAAAAGAGGATTCAGATAGTGACACATTAGATCAGATGAAATAGCTTGAAAAAGAGAAATATTATTTAAAGATTGATCATGGAACTACTTCCCTTAGATGGATAAAGAGATTCAACCAGAAAAGGATGATAGAAACAAAATTGAAGAAACCTTAAAAGATGCAAATATTTAGATGGGAAAAATGAAGACTAAATATGATCACTAAAAAAAAATATCTAGAATTAGAGAAATATAATCATATCATTAAGGAAGAACTTGTTGAGGCCAGGAAACATATTGAAAAACTTCATATGAGCAGTGATAATATTGATGAGAAGAGACATAGATAGAAACCTAAAGGATACATGACTGGAGTTGGCTTCAATGAAGCTAAATGTTCAAAGAATCAGGAAGAAAAGATTCATGAAGAAAGACCTACCATTTAAGAACCTAAAGAACATATTAGACATTTCAGAGGTAGATGTTTTGGATGCAAAAAGATTAGACACATGAAGAGATACTGCAGAGGTAAATATCCTTACAAATCCTTTTCAGAATATTGTTTCAATTGTAATGCATTTGGACACAAGAAGGTAGAATGCATGAAACCTGATCAATCAAGAATCAAGAAAAATTACAATAGGGAAGGAGCAACAACTAAGATCACATATTACAAATTCAATAACTTTGGGCACATTAAAAAGTATTGTATGTTGTAGACTAATCAGAACATACAACCTCCTACATGCTACAAATGTCATAATCCAGGAGACAGAAAAATTTTGTAGGTACAAAAGAATTGAGAAAAAAAGTGGTCCTCCACCTATTGATATAAAGAAGAGTACTGGTGATGTTAAGATTATTCTAGCAGAATTTAACAGTCATTTCAGAAAAGTAGAAGATGTAGAGGCTACTAAGTCTTTGTTTGATGCAAACATTATCGCATCAACCTAGATGGCCAAGCATGGCCTAAGGGGGAGAATTGGAAGGAAACATCATAAATATATCCAGACTCTAATTTTGAGGGATAACCTCTTGAAAGATTAGGCAGAGTATGTAGAGATATTATGGAACCTATATCTATGATCGCATAGCTTTACAATCTATATCATATGATTTCCAGATTGTTAATTGATCGGATTATGTGTAGAGATGAGTTTATTAGGAACTATTTCATTTCTTTATATAGTGAAGTATAAGGTCAACCAAAATAAAATTTCTAAACATGATTCAAGGAACAAAGCCTAAGGAGAATAGGGATTTGAGCTGAGAGAAGCAAAGACGCAAGGTTGTTGAGCATTTGATCAAAGTAGAAACTCATAGATTCGGTAGATAAAAGGTATTTAGATCATTTGTGAAGCTTTGGTTAAGGATACTCTGTTGATTTTTGATGTTACTGAAAGGCCTAGGTACAAATTCAAGAAACATCCATTCAAATCAACTGAAGATGATCCTGAAGGTGTATTTTTAGAAACACCCTATGATGTTCTACATGTCGAAGACATTAGGGCTTACATTCACTATAAGTATGAGTCTTTGGGAGACTTTAAGATCTATAAAGAGATGAAGGACATTATTGGAGCAGATGGTAAGATGAAAGCCAAGTTCACACATATTGAGAACCTTGGTATAATGAAAATGACTGTATTAAGGTCATTCTAAGAAGAGCTCATGACCAGTTCATTTGGCTTGGAGATCAGCCAGTGAATATTTGCAGTGACTTAATTCATTGTATAACAGGTTTGGATAACTCTAGTGTTATCCCTATCATGAAGAAGAACACAAAGAAATAGGTGGAAACCCTAATGTATTCGAAATGGAATAAGAGAGTGATGACCATTAATGATGTATTTCAGCAAGATGTTATATTGGTTTCAATGATTATTGGATATAAACTATATTACAATAGTCAACCTAACTTGGTATCCACAGGAGTGATTATGATGGCATATAGAATGGTGAAATAAAATAATGATTATAACCTTTGTGAAATACTTGTGAAATAGTTCTTAGAGAATGTGAAGAAAATTAGGAAGGAAGAGTCAAAGGCATTTAGGTTTGGGTCTCTATTGATACACATGTATATTCATATTATACATAGTTTTCCTCGTATGCACCCTAGACCTTTGAAGGATGAAGACCCACTAGAATACATATTACACAGAGCTATAGAAGACAAAACAATACATGGGTTGATGGTGAATTATTTGGGATGACCAAAATCTTGCAGAGATAGATCAAGGAAAGAAAGAGGATCCCTGAGGCATTGGTAGAAAAATATAAGGATACAATATGTTTCATGGTTGAAACTAATTATGTATGCTTTGAGGCAGTACAACGCAAGATGAAGTGGTGTTATCCTCTAGGATATGAATTCATTTTTAAGGTCTTGACCATGCAAGTAGAACATATTCTATCCTCAAAAATTGATCCATCTGAAGAAAGATGGGGCACCTATGAAGAGAAGTCTGCAAAGATAAGGGAAGAACAAACTTGAGCTACAAGGAAGAGAAAATTAGAAAGTGTGGTAGATGATCTAGTAGCCAAGGCTGGTATAACAAAGGAGGAGATGAAAGAGGTAAGAAATAAGATGACATAAAGTGCTTTTGGATTGCTAAGAACTTCTCCTGTAGCCCTTCCACCTCCATAAATTGAGAAGGTTATCATTCCACCTCCTATAGTGATTAATGTACCAACAATTACACCTACTCAACCAAAGAGAACATCGCAAGAAGATAAACTGATTAAATTTCCTAGAATGAACACAAGGTCCACCAAACAGGACTCTCCACCAAAGAGAAAAATGACATAAGTTGAAAAGAAGAAGGGAGAAGAGAAGAAAGTTGAAGAGACAAAGGGAGAAGAGAAAAAAGTTGAATAGAAGAGCTCATATATGAAACAACTCTGGAAGCCTATAAAAAAGATACAGGAAAACATGATAATTGAGTAGGGAAAGCTTGTCTCATTGATTAGATAATATGAGCGGTATGATGCACCTAATCAAATTTTTATTGAGGACATGGTCATAAATAATTTTCTTTTTTTTAAGAACTTGTTAGAAATTGAAGACAGTATACTAGAGGAAATTTATGAGAAATTATAAACAAGGAAACAAATAGAAAAAATAGAAGATGAAGCAATCAGAGTACACATAGTTGAAGACATGTTACCTTTTTTTTCTATCATGGAAATGGAAAAGATATTAAATTCTTTGAAACTTTTGTTGAGAACCAAGTCAAGATTGGTGAAGATAATGGGGAGAAAGTATGATGAAGTTATTGAGTGTACACAAAAGGAAGTTGATAAGGTTGTGATGGGAATTGAACCTAAGAATTACTCACCTCCCAAGGCTACTAAGCCTAAAATTCTAAAAGGTGAGTCATCAAGGATAGCTAATGTAAACCTTGATACATAAAAGGATGAAGATAATATCCAATTTGTCAGTATAGTAAAGCAACCAAATTTCTTTGTTTTTGGTGTGCCTCTGTATTTGGACACTTCCCAAGATGTTAGTGATCCTTTTGAGAAGAATACTAACATTGATGGAGGAAGAATTGATCTAATAGTGGCAAAGAATGAAGAGCAAAAAGTCATTGAAGGAATAAATAAATAAAGTTGAAGTGAAACAAGAAACTCATGCATCTGTTTCTTCGTCTTTGTTGTTGGCAAGTGGAGATAGAACTCTGAGAACTGATGTTGAGAGTATGGATGAGGATGAGTTGATGAAGCTATCCTATATCAAATTTTCAAAAGAGACAGAGAGATCTAAGAAGAAAGGTGAGAAGAAGTCAAAGGTAATGGAAAGAGTAGTTGATACTATCAACAAACTTCTACCTATACCTCTTGGTTTCCAATCAAAGGACAATGTAGAAAATTTCAATAAGGTATTAGATGACTTTGCCAGTCACTATGAGTCCTTAGAGAAGATCATTGAAGAGAAGGCAGAGAATAAGTACCTTGCGAAGAAGTTGGAGGAAGTATGTAAGTCTACTTCTTGGGACTTAGGCATACTGAGCAAAACCATATATGAGGCAAAGAGTTGTGTTTCACATGACAGAAAGTTATACAGTTACTGTATAAATCATATCAGACATCTTAAGAACATTGAGGATATAATAGCAAAGGACAGACATAATATGGACAAGTTGATGAATAGTTGTGAGACCTCCTCACACACCATATTGGAGTTAGATAGAGAAGTATCTAGGATATTAGACCAATTGAGTGTTTTGGATACAGAGAAAGGGAGATTTTTAGGAAGATTTGGTATGTTGATGAGTTTAATTACTCCTAAGTTATCAATTCTTTAGATCCACCTTTCAAACATGGAGAAAAAAGAGCATGCCCTCATTGGATACAAGCTTACCAAGCTAAAGGTAACAAAGACATCCTCTTTTGCACTGAATGGACTAATTCATGTGAGTCAGATACTTGTAAAGACTTGGTCAAAGGAAGTGAAGATCTTGGAAAGCTCCTTCGAGGATGTGCTAAAGATGGTATAAAAATTTTGGTAAGCGATTTTTTTATTCTACATTTTTGTATACCTGTGTCATTTATGTCAAAGGGGGAGAAGAGAAGATATGAAAAATGTAAAGATAAGAGATAGAGTAATATGTAAAGGAGCTATAGAAGTGAAATGTATATTATTTTTGGTATTGACACTTAGTCATTGTTTGCTAAGTACTTCCATCAATGCCAAAGAGAGAGATTGTTGGCAAGTGGTTTATTTAGGAGTGTTCTGGAACACTTTAGGGTTGTCATTTATGGAAACACATCTGGTATGGATGATTGTTTGGTGTAAAACACAATTTTGGAGGTATAGCTTAAAAAATGACTAAGTCTAGAAAGAAGAATTACAGAGTATAGCAATATAGTTTTGGTCAATGGGCACAGTATATGGTGAATGAAGACATGCAAGCTTAGGAGAAGCTATTTTGGGATGTATATGACTTTCAGTTAACATTTCTTGTGATTTGGTGTTGATCACAATAAGTTACTATATATTGAAGACATGCGAAGACAAAGTAACAATGTTACATGATAGATGAAAGGTTGTGATGATTGAGGGAGTATAATGTAGATTCCAAATGTGCTATATTGGATTCAGATTGAGGATTACCTAATTTTTGATAGTGTATGACCTATGACTTGGTATTTGTGGATGGTACTTTATGACCGGGTCCGCCAACAGATGTAAGTTGTCACCAGGTACTGGGGTACCGACCACCTTTGTCTGTAAAGGTTGTCTAGGGAATAGAATCTTTGGGCCTTCAAGCACGGGAGGGTTGGGTCTCAACAGTGTGGGAGCTAAGTTGGGAGTGTGATTGTTTTGTTCAGGGGGATAGATGGTTTTCTTAGCTCATCTTTTTTGGGGATTTAGGTAAGTTGGGATTTCTTGCAAGCACATGTTAGTTAACCAAATAAACTTCAAAAGATAGGCTAGGGTTAGAAGTATTCCATCTACCTATAGTTATGAAAATACATTTAAAATATCAACCATGCTCTAACATACTACACTAAAATATTGAATGCACATAGAACCATCAGTTCATACATATTTAATAGAAAGGGGAAAAGAAGGTCATTAATCTACTTAAAATATTACAGCAAGGGACATCAGAAATATACAACACAAAAGAGCGTTAATCCAGATATCAGAAAGCTAACAACATCATTGCCAGAAATCCTCTTTCTTTATTAACAAATTTTCTAGCGAGCACTGGTGGATACAATAATGGCTCCAAGGGATCATCTATCTATTGAGGACTTCTAAGAGCTAAGGAGCATTTAGCTCTGCGACTACAAGAAATGAAATGTTGAAATGCTATAGCTATAGACTGCAAAATCATCAATTCTGTTGACCCTTAGAATGAGGTCAGACTTATTATTTATACAAAAAATTTCCCTAAAACTAACCTAACTTAACTTTACACTCAATCAATAAAATACAATTTCTGGTGGTCGATACTACCTACACCATGCTATAATAACCTTGAAGAGAGCAAAGGTTTGACATGTCAGAAGAATGAGACAAGAGAAGAGGTATGGAAGAATTGACCTGGAGAATAGAGCCAGAAAGAGAAAAGAAGAAATCTGATCGCCTGAGGATCGAGACTATATGCCTCATTAATGAAAAAGTGGCTAACTATCTCTGATGTGCCAGGTGTCCAATGCTGGAGTGATTCTTTGCGAAGACCACCTGCCAGAACCATGCCTCGAGCTGACATGCCTTTCTGGGGTCACCTACTTTTTGACACCCTTATTACCTACCTGATAATGATTGGTGGGCTCTAGGGAACCTGGACATAGGTCACCAAAATAATACAAAACTATGAATCTGGAACTTTGGGATCCAGGAGCTTGCACTCAAAGAATAAAGATTATAAAATGTGATATGTCTATGAAGATCCCTAGGATCTAGAGAACCTTATTGCCCTTTGCTATTTTTAAAAGCCTCCAAAATTTGACTCATGCCCTCTCCATCAATGTCCTTAATGTCATCCCACTAGTCATGGATGATTCTAACCTTCTCCTCAATATCCTTGGCTCCTTCTCTGAATTCATCAACTAACTTCACTGAGTCATGAGCCCAGAGCATCATTTTGGATATTCTTGATAGCTTCCCTCTGTTGAAGTCTCTAGTAGACTAATACCTTGACTCCATTAGCTCATCATACTTGCTAAGGACATAGTCCTATGGGGTGCATGTTTTGGTGGTAAAGGGATCAACTTTTGAAACCCTTGTAATGATTCCCTTGTATAAATCTAGTGAATACTTAATCGCCATGACTTTCTCTTTAAGGGTTGTGACTAGTTGCCTTCTTACCTCAATTTTGAGGTCAATTCTGGAGTACTGGACCTGGAGGAAATTGAATGATTCCTCTCCCAAAATCCTTGCTTCAGTGACAACCTCATCTCCAGAGTTCATTACCTTTGCCAATCCTATTCTCCACCCTTCATATTTTTCTATGCTTTTCTCCCATAGGTGGACAGCATTGTGTGCCTGGCTCAAAATATGGTTGAATGAGTAAAGATCTAGTAGGGACACCTATAAGAATTTCCTTATGGCTGATATTTTCTTTGCTATCCATCCGTCTACAGCCCAGGCCTTCCTTTTCATGGCCCTTAGAGCATCCACATCACCCTACGCAAGCGGTAATCCAAAGGTAGAAGCTTCTAGGTGGATCTTGGCCAAGGGCTGTGTGAGTTCCGTCAGAAGTGCAAGGAGATTTGCATTGGTCTCTCTTTCCTCCTTCAAATTTTGGGTCTTTCTATTGTACCGGGCCTCCACTACTTTGGTGGCCTCCTTCAGTAGGTCCAACTTGCCCTTCTTATCTCTCCTCCCCAATGTTACCTATATAATAGTATAATCTTTGGGCCTTACCGCCACTGCATCTGCATCTGGGGGATGTGTTGTGATTGTTGCAACTGTACTTCTTGCTAGACTGTTCTAGAGGGTATGGTCTATCTGGACCTTCTTAGGCTTCTTGTCCTTTACATTCTGGGCCATCATTTTGGCCAAGGAGAGTGGAACAGCTATTTCTACCACCGGGGCCTTTCTCTTTCTTGATTCCACCAACCATTGGGGTGGCTGGGGCAGCTTTTCTATTAAGACATGGGCATCAGGATTCTCTTTGAAATCTGGCAGCGCATTCCTAGAATTTGTAGTGTCATTAGGCTCCTTCTCTTTTTCCTATTCTTGTTCCCTCTCCTGTTCTTCGGAGGCCTCAGTGTTCTCTGTCATGTTGGCATCCTATTTTGTGATGTCTGTGGTTTCTTCTCTATCGATGTCAACATCACTTGTATTCTTGGGGATTTCCCCATCTTTCTTAGCATCGGGCAAATTATGTAAGGAAACTCAGGTGCAGAAACAGCTTCCTACACTAATCTCTAAAGGAAAGTATTGTGCAAATTCTTTTAAATCCTTACAATTTCAGATTCGTTAACTACTTTAACAAAGATATTGCAACCATATACCATGCATACAAAAAAATAGAGAATGACACAATGATTTACCCTGGGGAAAACCTTTCGGTAAAAAACCCCAACACTCCAAAACCTGCACAATGTATTATCTTCAACACAACGGTTACAACACACTTGCAATGCAAGTTCTTTCAGGAGAAAATCGACACACAAAGACAAATCTAGTAGCACCAGATTATACCAACAATACACTCTTTTCATATCATCTCTTATAACCCTAAAAAATGCTTATATCATTGTGCTTTCCTTTTTAGGGCAACTCCCAAAGATAGTCGTATTAGGGTTTTACCATTCTCTGAGAAGAGTGTATAGTACTCAACTTTATCAATTGCCACATGTCATTGCATGTCTTCACCTGTCATTGAAATCTCCTAGAAATAGCTCTTACATGTCATAGGAATCTGTCATAACCGTTTCAGCCATGATCTCCTTACACACAATTCAAGATGTCGACACATCAAATGGAGTGACACATCAACATGCCAACTAGACATGTACACTCACACTTAATTACATTATTTGCAAGAAATACATTTTACAAAATAAATAATAAGAATAGGAATTATCCAAGGTTGAGACACCTTATTCC
>MU223614.1:1177454-1188453 GCA_018584345.1 Thuja plicata | reverse complement strand
TCAAACTCTATGGAACAAAACTCACCACCATTATCAGTTCTCACACACTTGATTCTTTTACCAGTCTGATTCTCCACGAGAGCCTTAAATTCCTTGAACCGACTGAAAACCTATGTCTTACTTTTCAAGAAATATATCCAAGTCCTTCTACTATAATCATCTATAAAATATACAAAATATATAGAACTGGAGATAGAAGGAACTTTTACAGGACCAAATACATCAGAATGAATAAGATCCAAAATAACAGAAGACTTGTGAGAACTGGAGTAGAACTGAACACGATTTTGCTTACCATAAACACAGTGTTCACAGAAATTGAATTCAAGATTACAATTATTTATCCCCTCAATGATATTTTTAGTTTTCAAGGTCCTAAGACCCTTCTCACCAATGTGGCCAAATCTCATATACCACAACATTATCTTTTCTGTAGGAAGCTTCCCTTCCAAAGTGTTTGCACCCTTAGGTACACTTACTGCACTACCATCAGAACCCATTGCCACAGTCTTCTTTACTGCTCGTTCAGATGGTGGGGATGAAGTGATAGCCACTCTCTTCTTTGAAATAGAAGAACTATTGCACTGAGCAATGCATGCATCAAGCTGAAACAAAGTACCTCTCCTAGTACCTTTAGCGAGCACCATAGAACCTCTCATCATCTTGCATCCATCTTTCAAAAAGACAACTTGCACACCTACATCATTCAGCATACTTACAGATAATAGGTTTCATGCCAAACCTAGAATGTGCATAACTTTGTTGATTCCCTTTACTCGTCCATCAGGAAATCTGATAGTGACCCTTCCGCATCCAACTATCTTTACGTGAGAATCATCACCCAAGTACACCTTTCCACCATCAAACTCTTCATATTTTGAGAACCAATTTTGATGAGAGGTCATGTGAAAAGAAGCACCTAAGTCTACTAACCACACATCATCAAATGCATGGGCTGCCAAAGTTGCAATAAAAGCATCTCCATCTTCTTCTGATTTTTTAGAAGCTGAATCTGAGCCTTTCTTCTTCTTCTTCAGTTCTTTGCATTCCCTCTGGAAGTGCCCAGATTTATCACAGTTCCAACATTTTTCCTTAGACTTTCCAGGAGTTTTAGAACTCCCACGGGATTTGGATCTTCCCTTCTTTGACTTATTGTCATTCTAATTTCCTTTGTCGTTGGATCTCCCACAAATAGCAAGGGCTTCCTTAGATGAATCTGAAGTCTTTTTTCACATCTCCTCAGATAGAAGTGAAGACATCACATCATCCATATGAAATGTGACCATAGTACTTCTGAGAGCCATCATAAGATGGTCCCATGAATCTGGCAAGGAACAAAGTAGGGTCATACATCAATCCTCCTCCTTGATCTTGGCTTCGGATGATGCCAACTGTGCAATCAATAAATTGAATGCATTGAGATGATCAGTTATGGATCTACCTTCCTCCATTCTTAAAGAATACAAATTCTTTCTTAGAAACAACTTATTCACTAGAGATTTGGCCTGATACACAGACCCAAGCCGTGTCCACAAAGAATTTGCAGTAGTCTCATTAAGAACATTCAGAAGAACATCATATGCTAGACAGAATCTGATGAGACCCTTAGCCTTCTGATCCTTGATCTCCCAATCCGCTTGAGATATCACTACAGGTCTCACAGCAAGTGAAGTAGCCTCCCATAGATCACGGTCTTCAAGCATGTCTTCCATCTTGAGTTTCCACAACTCAAAATTAGTGCCATTAAATTTATCCACCTCCATTCTACTGTATGAGGAACCTGCCATCTCAATTTGCAAATAAGATTCAGAATGCTCTGCACAAAAAACTCACACTCAACTTGAGATTAGCTCAAAAAACCCTAACCAACAACTAGGATCAAAAGTTGATCAAGCTCTGATACCACTTGTAAGGAAACTCAGGTGTGGAAATAGCTTCCTACAATAATCTCTAAAGGAAAGTATTGTGCAAATTCTTTTAAATCCTTACAATTTTGTATTCATTGACTACTTTAACAAATATATTGCAACCATATACCATGCATATAGAAAATAGAGAATGACACAATGATTTACCCTGGGGAAAACCTTTTGGTAAAAAAACCCTAGCACTCCAAAACCTGCACAATGTATTATCTTCAACACAACGGTTACAACACAATTGCAATGCAAGTTCTTTTAGGAGACAATCAACACACACAGACAAATCTAGTAGCACTAGATTATACCAACAATACACTCTTTTCGTATCCTCTCATGTAACCCTAAAAAATGCTTATATCATTGTGCTTTCCTTTTTAGTGCAACTCCCAAAGATAGTCGTATTAGGGTTTTACCGTACTTAACTTTATCAGTTGCCACATGTTATTGCATGTCTTCACCTATCATTGAAATCTCCTATAAATAGCTCTTATGTGTCATAGGAATCTGTCATAACCGTTTCAGCCATGATCTCCTTACACACAATTCAAGATGCCGACACATCAACATGCCAACTAGACATGTACACTCACACTTAATTACATTATTTGCAAGAAATACATTTTACAAAACAAATAATAAGAATAGGAATTATCCAAGGTTGAGACACCTTATTCCTAACAAATTAACATTTGTATCTTCAGGGGTTCTTCCCTCATCTTACTGTTGTTGTTCTTCCTTGACATCATTCACCGGGACATCTTCCTCCATTGGAACATTTTTTGGAGGTGGCTGGGGTATCAGGCAAGGATTCAATGTTTGGGCTACCGTGATTACCTCACCAAATGTACTCTGGGGCATTTGGTCACCTGGAGTAACCAAAGGCATTTTGAGCATGATGAATGGGGGTACGGTTGATCCCGTGGGTCTAGTTTCTCCATTCATCGGTTGCTCATTTGCTATTTTCCTTGGTCCATCCTCAGTCTCTTGGACCGGTGTTTTCTCCTGCTCATATTTCTCCTTTCGCATTTCTTCCGAGACTTCCTATTCAGTGGTAGCTTCTTTCTCCATGACATCCTTCTCAACGGGGATTTCCTCTTTTCCTATGTAGTGATCTCTTCTACCACATGATCTATATTCTCATGTAGCTTCATGAGCTCATCTGTCCCAAAGACATCATCAAAATCATCGTGTGGGGAGAGGTATCTGAAATATTCTCAAGTTTGGGGTAATCTGAACTGACATCTACTAGCGGCATGTTAGGCATATCGGGGCCTTCGTCTGTGCTTGGGATGAGGTTCACCTTCTTCTTCTTCTTCCTTTGTAGTGGGACCCCGACATCCAAAATACTTGTAGACTCCACCTTAGTGAAAGTTTGTCTGCTCATCATTGCGGCCAATGACGGGAATCCCATCGGGCGAGCAGATGCTACCTAAGTTGTCAGGAGGCCCTAGGAAAGTTGTGCACTTATCTTCTGGCTTACCAGCCTTGACGCCTCCATTTTCTCTTGTAAATATGCCATTATGGGGATCAGACCCTGGGGAGGTACCTTGGCTGGGGTACCCTCTATCTCCTTCCCCTTTCTTTTGCTGGGTCCTGTAGCTCCGAAGGTCGAGGTGGACCTCTGAAAAATTTGTTCTTTTTGAGTGCTTTTGGGACACACCTGTGCAAAATATTTATGACTATTTTCTATAATGGAGAGGCATACTCCCTCGATTGTTAAATCTTCTAGAATGGCCCAATCCACTAGAGGGAGATTTGATTTGTCTAACCCCTATTCTTTATACAATGGGTCCTCCAGTGGCCTGTCATCTAAAAACCCTTCAGGAAACCCCGAAGGTCAAGGGATTTCATCAAGCCTTTAAACATCCATGAATGTTGGTGGGCCCGAAGGTCAAAACTATCTTGGCAGTCTGCCCAAAAATCTTCAATATCTTCTTTGTGTGGTGGGGATGTCCGGGGGAGTGCTAGTGCTATTCTACCCAATGGGTGAAAATTGTTTTGGGGATGGTCAAATTCGACCAATCCAAGACTCTTCAGTTTGTTGTCTACCTCCTTTGCTGCGGCCAAACAGCAAGAATAGTTCCTGCAAGAGATTGGGAATGGAACGTTTGTCACCTTCTTCACTGTGAAGAGGGCGTGCAGCTCTAGAATTTTTCTGTAGAATTCTAAAAGAATGATTCTATCCCCGCAATACCAAGGAAGAAGATAGGGTTTCCCAAACAAGCTGGTCACCCAAATATATGTGTGTTGCTAGAATTGAATGAAATAATTCTCGTAGGTTCTCACTAGATTCATCGCCTCTTGTCATAACTGATATCTGGAATCCCGAGTAAGTGTCAAAATATTTTGGTAAATGAAGGCATCATTTACCCTGCAAAAATTTTGGAAACTAAGTTCCCACTAGACCTGGGGATAATGATCCCATGGCGTCAACTGGCCTGGCCCATTCCCAAGAACACCCATTGTTTGTAAATCCTAGAAGGCTGGTCTCAATTGGGCCAGTTCCCATAACACGTATGATGTCATATACAACTTTGAAGTCCGGAGGACGCTCTTCATTTGTGTGTCCATGTAGTTGGCAATGATAGCTACCCAATTGAATGTCTGGCTATGAGTGGTGATGTAGTATATAAATTAATACATCCATGCGGAGAAATCCCAGGCATGGGGCTCTCTGAAGAGCCTACATAGGAATATGATCCCGGCCTGGATAGGTTCCTTGAAATCCCTACGGGGAATTTCCAGCTTCATCTTTTTGTAATCCCTTCTCGGGGACTTCAGCCAATGGGTGTTGAGATGCTGCCGAGAGAGGAGACAAGCCTCCTCAAACTCTTTTAATGATGTGGAATGGGGGAGAATAGTGGATCCCTTGAATTGTGGGATCCCAGCCCTGAAGCAAAAGTTGCTACATCCAGATTAATGATAGTCACTGGATAATGTAGCGGCTAGGGATCGGTGAGGAGAACAACCTGACTGGTGGAATTGTAAAGTATCGCCAGTTGGAGTATCAGCTCCGATGCTTGAACTAAGTAGGGAAAACTTGTAGCTTTGATGATCTCGAAGGTGGCCAAGTATTTTTCCATATCATCTTCAGCAGCCATTTGTTGGTAGATAGCTGGACCAAGGCTTGCATTTCAGCGCATAGTCTGGGCTCTATATCTGTTATCTCTTGCAACCTAGAGTCCACCTTGGACCCTACAAGAGCACCCTCCTTTGGGTACTTGGAAGTTAGCAGCAGCTTGGCCAGCATCTTTTTGGTCTTTGTTTTTGTAGCTGCCCAAGTTGAAGTAGTTGGTAGCTCAGGCTATTAGGAGGAGCGATCACTTCATACATTTTGATCAATCAATCTGCAATCTATAAGACCAAAGAACCATCAATACCTAATATGATAAGAATAATACTTTAAGGACTCTAGAGAATTCACCATCATTTTGCACCTACCCAAAAATGTGTTAGCATGCATCAAAATCCCAGAATGGTGAAATTAACATGGTTCAGATTCTGATAAACACCGGAGGCTCTAGGGCATTAGATTAAGTGACAAAAATAGAATGAAGACCTAGGGGCTTCTCAGAACTAGGATTCCAGAAGAACTATCCATTATTGACGTGACTGGCAGTAAACTGTACTTGGCTGACATGGGTCGTCACATGGCCACATGACAGGTGGTGTAATGGCATTAATGGTGACAAGTGGGCTGACACGGGGGAAGTAAATGCCAGATGGGATGGGATTTGAATTCCCACTTGTGGGAAATTAATCCCACCATTAAGATGACACAACAGAGGAGAGAGAAATTCATCATGGATCAAACTAGCAAGGCGCTGAGTTCAAACCATGGCAAAGATCTCTGAGGAGCTTGAAAATTGGTTTAAACATGATGGAGTGTGGCGGGATTGACATAGATGAAAGGATATACATAAAATATACACTAAAAATATGAGTCAAAATGCAATGAGGGCCGAAGCACAACTCGCAGGCCGACTACAAAAAGTGGATGTATATATAGGAATGTACATGAAACTACACATTTTATAGATTGTACACAATATACAGGGGCATTTACACTATTTTACAAAATATACAAAGCACTTACACCTAAACTAAAACTGCACAGAGGGCGGACAACCCTCTGGCAGAGCCAACCCACCAATGGGAGGCGATAGGAAAGCCAACAAAAAGACGTGGCAAAACCAAAAACAAAACAGACAAACCAAAACTAGATAAAAACAAGAAACTAAGAACAAAAAAGCAGAGAGGAAAGAGAGCCGAAGGCCTACCGGTAAATGTGAGGAAATACAGGAAAGCCCAGCACAAGAGGCACTCTACAATAGGTTCACCTTCAAGAAACCACGAGCAAGCACTGCAAATCATAGTTTAATTAACCACTAGGCACTGGGAACAATTTATTGTTTAATCACCTTAATCGCCTTTGAAATCGCTCTGAGTGCTTTAATCGTGGTAAATTTAAAAATGACAGGTAACTTCTATTTATACCCTTAGGGTAAAAATGTGTTGCATTATTTTTGCAAACTCCGGCACAAGCAAAACTTCAGACTCCAGGCCCGGGGATTCCCTGCAGCCATACCTTCCCATGAAAGAAGGCATGATGGCAAAGAATCTTGGAGTCTGGGATCCGGCTGACTCAATAGAAAAAAAAAACTCTAGGACTGGGTCTCGGAGACAAAAGAAGACAAGAGAAAAATAAAGACAACCCTCATGGAAGCAAAGCCTGGAGGGAAATGAAGGAAATAAAAGAAACCAAAGGAAAGAGAAAAAGTGAAAAGGGGGACCTAACATTTTGCCTACAAAATGTAGGGATAGGTATGCAGGGCATAACAAATGGTGACTATCTGGGATGAATGCCTTATCACATTTGAGAACTTCAGAATCTCTAGTTAGCAAAATCAGAATTAATCTTTACCTAGAGCATTCTACTTGCAAAGTGCGAGGTGTCTGAAAAAATCAAAGCTCATCCTTGATTCAATCTTTCATCAGTTGTGAAGTGTGTGCTTTGAAAGAGACCAAGTCAATGACCTCCAGGAGAAGCAGAGAGGAGGAACTAAGAAAATCAAACCAAAGTCATCATATCTTGCATGTTTCCCCCGGATACTGGAATTCTCTATTCTTTAGTTCTTTCTTTTCTTTTCTTTTTCTTTTCTGGATGGGAAGGTGGTACTCCTTTCACCATGAGCCTTAAGCTTAGCTAAGTTTAATGGAAGTACTTCTTTCACCTTGCCATCCACTTTAAATTTCCAAATAGGAGAGAATGTTCTAGACCCAAGATATTTTAATGATTTTTAGACTTGGTCAATCGACTAGTTCAAAGGATCTGCCCTCAAGGTGTCTGATTACTTGCTTCTTAAATTTTCTTTTAACCGTTGTCCAGACTGTCGAGATGTGAATCTGATGATGATTACCCATAACCTTTTACCATACTTGAAAAATAGCTCCGGAGTGCGGACGCATTCCATCATGCTAACAATAGATTCTGAATTCACCAGAATGTACAAGGTACCGTTCCAAAGACTAGATGTTATGCGAAGTATACCTGCCTACAAAGAGAAGGCAACACGCTGAAAACCTGGAAAACAAAAGAAAATGAAAAAATCCAAAAACAAAAAGGAAAACATGAAAAGGAAAGGCGGTCCTGGAGGATGGCTGACAAACTATTTACAAGGTACTCCAAATGGAGCACTGGGAAAGATATTTACAAGAAAGAATTTCACATATAGTACAATTTTGGAAATAGTGCTTAAGAAACTGCCCATTGATGGGAAATGGGACAGCTTCTCTGGTCATAGTGTTGAGGATATAAGTATTTCCCCCGTAGATCTCAGCTATCAGATATGGTCCAAGCTAGAGCCGTTGGAATTTAGTGTGCTTTCCCTTCTTTTCTTGGGCCTTGTCCCACAAGAGGACCAAGTCTGAAATATGAAAGGCCTTATACTAGGCTCTTCGGTGAAACCATCATTCTACTACCGTTTGGTGACACGTGAAATGTTCAAGGGCTACGTCTCTTTGTTCCTCCATTCGCACCAGGTTCAAAAGTCAAACTTCCACAATGTTGTCCCAGTTTCTGAATTCCTGTATAAACTGTAAAACTAGGATCTGTAAGTTGATGGGGAATACTGGATTTCAGCCATAAATCAGATGGAATGGGGATGTCCACAGGGCTGCCTTTATTCAGATGTGATCTTCCCAGAGAGGAAACCTAAGCTTTTGGTGCCAGTCCCGGGGGTTCTTTTATAACAGATGTTTGATCACCTCAAGTAGATTTTTGGTGGTAGATTCAGCAACACCATTACCCTGGGGGTATATGCACCCTAAAATGGTCGCCTAGACTTTGTGCACAATTTATCATTTTATCAATTTACCAAATTTTCTGCATCAATGGTTTGGAACATTTTCCTTTCAAATCAATTTCCTTGATCAAATTGTAATTAATTCAATTATTTCAATATTTCCTAAGGCTTGATCATTTTAATTTAATTAAAATATTTAATCTCCATTTTAATTAAATGAAATTCCTCTTATTTAATTCAAAGATTTAATCTCCCTTTTAATTGAATGAAATTTATCTTATTTAATTAAAGTAAATTTCTCCCTTCTAATTAAATAAAATTCCTCTTATTTAATTAAGTTCAATTTTCCCCATTTAATTAAATAAAATTCTTCTAATTTATTTAATTGAAAGAAAACTCCTCTTTTAATTAAATAAATAAAAATCCCTACTTAAAGAACTTTATTTGTTGAAAAGGGAAATAAATTAAATAAAATTAAATATAAATCTCTTTTTCATCACATCTTCCTAAGTAGTGAATTTTTTGCCTCTTAATCTCAACCGTTCACTTTTCTATATAAGGAAATCTCTCCTTCTCATTTGATAATCATCAGTCATCAATCATCAATCATCAATCATCTATCAATATTAGGTTTTCATAGTATTGTTATGCTACATGTTTGGAGAGCAATTTTGGAGGAGGATTTGAGCATTCAAGCTTGGATATCGCAACTTCTCTCTTCTTGTCTTCTTCTTCTTCTTGCATCTATGGCTACTCATATAGATTAGATTCATATTTCCTTTCATAGATTAAACTTGCATTTGTATTTCCTTTCATAGATTAATCATGTATTGTTATCATTTAGATTTATTTTATTTTATGCATTGCAATCATATAGAATAGATCTCATTTTTCATGCATTGAATCTCTCGTTTCATGGTGTACTTGCATGGGCACTAACTAGGTCAATCTGAGGGCCTCCATTTCACACCTTTGCACTCCATGACTAGAGAGCTATGGATCGATCCTTGAGGCCTCATTCTTGAGCAACATTGGATGGAATGATTCATAGAAGTGTGTCAACATTTTAGCACACATTTTTGGTACCCACCGTCAAAATTTTAAAAAGATCTTTTCATTTGTGCCCTAGGGAGCCATTTTCCCAAAATAGACCAATTTTCATAAATCGACCAAATGAGCTATAATATTGCATCCAAATTTAAAATTCAAAGAATGGACCCCCTGTATAATTTAAATACCTTTCCGAAAATGTAAAAATTTCTTAAAAATTCACTGATTTACACTAAAAATTAAGTTTTTATGAAAAATAAAGAAAAAATTATAAAAAATTCAAAATACCTCAAAAAATTCTCATTTTTTTACTGGAGCTTCTTTGATATGTCACCACCCTGTAAAAAAAATTTAGACCGAAACTCCAAGCCGTTTGGGAGATATGATCAAATCTTTTAAAATCTAGGGTTTTCATCTCCAAGCAAATCTGCACAAGGGTTAGGCTTGAAAAACTTCATTATAGAAGTGTGTCAACATTTTAGCACTCATTTTATCAGATTTTCTAATTTTCTAATCTTTACATGGTTATTTTATTGAAGTTTTTCAAGCCTAACCCTTGTGCAGATTTGCTTGGAGATGAAAACCCTAGATTTTAAAATATTTGATCATATCTCCCAAATGGCTTGGATTTTTTGTCTAAAATGTTTTTTACAGGTTGGCGACATATCAGAGAAGCTCCAGTAAAAAATTCAAAATTTTCTGAGATATTTTGAATTTTTTATAATTTTTTCTTTATTTTTCATAAAACCTTAATTTTTGGTGCAAATCAGTGAATGTTTCAGAAAGGTATTTAAATTCTACAAGGGGTCCATTCTTTGATTTTTAAATTTGGATGTAATATTATAGCTCATTTGGTCAATTTTTGAAAACTGGTCTATTTTGGGAAAATGGATCCCTAGGGCACAAATGAAAAGATCTTTTTAAAATTCTGACATTTTTGGAAAGCTCTCTATTTTTTAATAGGGGTCTCTTTTTTGTATTTAGGGTTTGGGATCTGACTTCATAGAAAACAAATCAGATCTTGTTGACTAGGTCAAAAATCAAAATTAAAAAAGGGTATTTAATGATTAGCTTGCACTTATTTTTCACATGGTTCAATGCATGATGTGAGTTGTCATTTGGATTATTTTCTGGTTATTATTGCTCCTAACAACTTATTTTTAGATCTAACCCTGGGGTTTGATATAAGTTGAATATATATTGCATATCTTGTTTGCTTGTTTGCTTGTCTTGCTTGTTGGAGAGTTCGTGAGGATTGCTTGGACTTGCATGGATAAACAACAAAACGATTCACATTGCATTGGATTTGAGGCATTTTGTTGATATCTATAACATTTGGATTTTGAAAATTAAAATGAACATCTCATGTGTTTAGCTTGAGTGTTTCTTGCTTTCATAGATCACATTTCCAAATTGGTGCTCTAAAATGGACCTAGATTTTCTTTCTTGCATATATGTTTCACATCGTAATTAGGCCCTATGAACACTATTTGTGGTGATCTTGAGAGAGTGGGCTTCGTTTTCTTGTTTTACATGCAAAGCTCTTCTTGACGATAGATCCCCTTATAGGTAGGGAAGGATTTTGTTTTCATCTTATTGGTCAACTTTGTTTGGACTTCAAATTTTGGCAATACTTTCTCTCTTTGGGGGATTGGTGTCATTTGTTGTTGTGTGAGCCTTGAATGAGGTGATTTCAAATTAGTGGGTCAATGAATCATGTTT
>MU223614.1:1124086-1170779 GCA_018584345.1 Thuja plicata | reverse complement strand
TTAATTAAATAAAATTCCTCTTATTTAATTAAGTTCAATTTCCCCCATTTAATTAAATAAAATTCTTCTAATTTATTTAATTGAAAGAAAACCCCTCTTTTAATTAAATAAATAAAAATCCCCACTTCAAGCACTTTATTTGTTGAAAAATGAAATAAATTAAAAAAAATTAAATAAAAATCCCTTTTTTATCACATCTTCCTACGTGGTGGGTTTTTTACCTCTTAATCTCAACCATTGATCAATTCTTTTTGCCTCTTAATCTCAACCATTCACTTTTCTATATAAGGAAATCTCTCCTTCTCATTTGATAATCATCAATCATCAATCATCAATCATCAATCAATCATCAATCATCAATCATCTGTCAATATTAGGTTTTTATAGTATTGTTATGCTACAGGTTTGGAGAGCAATTTTGGAGGAGGATTTGAGCATTCAAGCTTGGATATTGCAACTTCTCTCTTCTTGTCTTCTTCTTCTTCTTGCATCTATGGCTACTCATGTATATTAGATTCATATTTCCTTTCATAGATTAAACTTGCATTTCCTTTCATAGATTAATCATGCATTGTTATCATTTAGATTAATTTTCTTTTATGCATTGCAATCATATAGAATAGATCTCATTTTTCATGCATTGAATCTCTCGTTTCATGGTGTACTTGCATGGGCACTAACTAGGTCAATCTGAGGGCCTCCATTTCACACCTTTGCACTCCATGACTAGAGAGCTATGGATCGATATTTGAGGCCTCATTCTTGAGAAACCTTAGATGGAATGATTCATAGAAGTGTGTCAACATTTTAGCACATAGGGGGTACTAGTTTCTAGAGAACTTCAGAGTGATCCTTCTTTCATAGGTCCATTCAATTAATTACACTGAAGAAAATGCTAGACCATTGTCACACACTATAGAAAAAGTTATTCCAAATCTTGTGACTATGTTTTCTTCCAGGAATTTTATAACTACATCTACCATGTTGTTTTTACAAGGAATTTCTTTAGACCACTAGTTGCAGTAATCGGTAGTAGTTAGGATGTACCAGTGGTTGGCAGATGAGTTGGGGTTGATTTACCCAATAAAGTCAAATGCCCATTAGGTGAAGGGTCTATCTTTGAAGACCGACTGCAGAGGCATGTCTGGGTTCCGCTCATGATGCACCATCGTTTGAAAAGTATGGCATCTCCTAATGTGAGTGTAGACATCCTTGAAGATACAAGGCCAATAGTATCCGAGCAGGAGGATCTGATGGGTAGTGGCGTCAACTGAGCCATGCCTGGTCTAAAACTGCCTATAAAATTCTTCAATTATCTTTACATCTTGGTCCATGTTTATGCATTAGAGGTATACCCCTTCATAGTTCCTACAAAAAAGTATTCCATTTTTTATCATGAAGTACATGCTCTTCAGTCGCAGGGCGCGACATTTGTTTGGGGGCAGCCCCTCCGGGCATCTATTGTTCAACAGTAATTATACCAAGTCGGTATACCACAGATCTTGAGTAATGGACTCCACTATATATGTTTGGCATTCAATATTTGGAGTTCCTTCTGCCATCACTCTACATAGTCCCTGGCCTTAGACTATCTTCTTGGGTTGCATTTCCAAATCATACTCTTGGAGGATGGCCATCCATTTCCTCCGTCGTTCACCCAATTCACTCTATAGGAGAAGAGACTTAACAGCCTGGTCTAGAATGATAGCGTGCACTTTTCTCTCGAGAATGTAATGCCGAAAGTTCTTCACATCACGAACGAGAGAAAAGGCCTACTTTTTCAAAGGCAAATACCAAACTTCATCATTCTTAAAGGGGGAGCTCATGAAAGCTATTATTCATTCTTCCCCTTTGACCTTTTGGGTCAAAACTACCATGGTAGAATGTGGCGAAGCAAAGGAGTATACGTGAAAAGGGAGAGAATAGTCTAGACTAGCCGAGACTGGTGCCTCCACAATCATTTGTTTAATCTGGGTGAATGCCCACTTTTCTTCAGAACTCCACTTAATATTTATATCTTTCTCCTTCATCTCATTGAGTGGTTTCACTATCTTGGTGAATCTAGTGATGAACTGTTAGACAAAATTTATCTTTCCAAAAAAAGATCTCATTTCCTTCTTGCTTCTAGGCATCTATAGATTTAGCAGTGCTTCAACTCTCTCAGGGTCAATGGAGATACCCTTCTCAGAGATGATATGCCCGAGCAACTTCCCTTCAGTGACCCTGAATATACATTTCTTAGGGTTGAGGGATATTCAGTACTAGCGATATCTCTCACAAATTTGGGCGAGGTTGGTGGAATGATCATGCCTATCCTGAGAAAAGATGGTCAAATCATCCATGTAGATGATTATGCACCAGTTTACTAGGCCTTTGAATGTGATGTCCATAGCCTTTTAAAATGTTGCCCCTGTGTTGATTAGGCCAAAGGGTACCCTCCAGTATGCAAGCATTCCCCACTTGGTGGTGAACATCATTTTGTCTCTATCTTCATACTTAACCATGACCTAGTTATACACAGAGTACCCATCCCGGAAGGACATCATTTGTGATCCATTCACGATTTGCAATACCTCATCCAACAAGAGGAAAGGGTGATTATCCTTCTTGGATGCCTTGTTCAAATTTTGAAAATCCATGCAAAGGTGGATTTCGCCACTTTTCTTCCTCATAGGGACGAGGTTGGAAACCCATGTAGTGTGCCGGATAGGAAAGATGATCTGGGCTGATAGCAGTTTCTGGACCTCTTGATGGATTAGAGGTTCTATCAGTGGGTTTATTGGTCTTTTCTTTTGTCAGAAGGGCTTAGCATCAGGTTTTAGTGGTATGGTATGGGTCATAATAGATGTTTCATATGTCTTTAAATCCTTATACCCCCACACAATTACATCGATGTATTCTTAGAGAACTACGAGAATCTTCTCCTTCTCCTCAGGGGAGCGGGAGGTGCCAATGTGTACTAGTTTTTCTTTACTAGGTTGGCCGATGTTAACTTTTTCAAATTTTCCTCCCTCGAAAGAGGATGATATCTTTTCCCAACCCCAAGGGTCTAAGTCAAAGATTCATTCTAGTGCTACCATCCCCTTAGGGATGGTTTTGGTTGGCAAGTCTATGATCTCGTCATCTTCTTCACCTAGCCTAGTATCCTCATGATCTCTTTCTTCCACTATCTAGTCCTTGAAAACACCAACATTGTCCATGAAGGCTAGAATATGTTGATCATCTTCAAAGACCTAAAATTGGGTGACATTATCTAGAATAGATAGGGTGGGGACAATCTCAACTAAGAATTTCCAGAGCCGGGAGCCAGCCATTGGCTCGAGGGTGCTGGCAAACACAACAAGGGCATCTGGAATGTAGTTTCTTTTATAGGGAATGATTTTTATGTCGAAGGCATCAAAATCTTCGATGAGGCTCTACGCCCAGTTGTGGTATGTGTCCATCCTTTTATCATGACAACTATATTGGCTCTGGACCTATTTAATGATCAACTCTAAATCACCCAGTGCTTAGAGGCAATTCATTCCCTTTCTTAAACCAAATAGGAGTCTGAGGAACAAAGCCTTGTACTCTGTGTCATTTTTCATGCAATTGAGTTGTATACAGTAAGATATGAGGGAGGATTTCCCCCATGGGTTGATCAATTCCACTCTTGCCCCACAGCCTTGTTTAGATTGGGACCCGTCAAACTTCAAGGTCCACAAGTCACAATTCGTTGTCTGGGGTTGGGAAGGCGGAGTTGCCTTTGGATTATTTTTGGGAAGGTTGGGAGGAGCTTCCTCCAGCACTGATGGTATGTGGGTGAGGTTTTCTTTCAGAGAAGTTTGTGGTTGGGATGCCTAGACAAGCGGCACCACAGGGATGTTCCTAGATGGATTACTAGGTCCAGGCATGTATGCTTTATGTTCTTTCTCTCGGGAGGCATTGATGTGATGGGTAGCAGAAGAAACATAGGGCTCACACTCTAGTTCTGAATGTCTTTGATAATGCACTAGGCACCAGGTGCCGGACAAGAGTGTAGCAGGGGTCGCTATGGTACCCTGTGAATTAACCTCAACCCTTAACTTTTCATCTAAGTCATGGATCCTCTAAGAAACTATGGGATCTTCCTCAAGGGTGAAAACAAATGTCAAGATTTTTAGGGGTTGGTACACCCCAAGGGAAGTCTCAGAGAAGAGGACTTCATTCACCCTCCCGACTTCAGTGAGGGCCTGTTTCATCCTAGGCTTTCTTTCTACCTAGATCTAGCTAGGTTCTCCCTCCCAGGGGAGCCACAAGTGGGAAAAATTAGTGGAGAAATACCTGTTAAGGGACTTAGACCAATTCCAACTCAATAAAATCCCGTAAGTCTCCGGGATGTCCACCACTTGGATGTCGATTATGCTTGCTATCCGGTGGTCTTGGATGAGCTGAATCTGGACTTTCTTCAGCTCACCTACCATTTTTATAGCAGTTTTTTTTAGCTGGACTACTGCACCTTTGGATGGAGTGGGATGTAGTCCAAGCTTCTGACATATTGAGAAGGGCATGACATTTCCCAAAGCACTGGAATCTACCAAACAATTATGTAGGTTCTTCCCTTGTATGTTTAAGCCTAGTAAAAAGGGAGGATCCTCAGTGTTTCCCTAGAAGATATCTGTGTTGGCATCATCAAAAGTGACAGACTTGGGATGGCGACCGATAGCTTCCAGGTTTCCCAAGAGATTCAAAAGAGACTTCCTCTGCTTGGGATAGTTTGGAAAAAATTCCATCAAGATCATAGAGGTGGTAGTTCATTCTAACGCCTTTTTAATGTCAAACCTTCCACCTGAGAATTGTTGGCTTCCCTCGGCTGGGTCTTTAGCTTGGTTAGATCTAGATCCTTTCGGTGGGAAGGAGTGATCGATTGTGTTGTCCCAGGGAGGGGTATCTTTGGGTGGTGTGGGTATGTAAATTGGTCCTTTACCAGCCTGACTCTGATTGTTGTAGGGAGTCTATGGGTTGGTGAAGGCATTGGCCTCAAAGGCCAGAATAGATTCATCAAAGAACCCCTTCGATTCGGGTTCTTCTTCGTCTTCTTCATGATCTGGTTCAAAGAAAATTGTTTCATAAGGAAAGGCACTATGAGTGGGATCTTGCGTAGATGTTTCTGGGGGTGTAGGATCGATAGGTTGTTGCCTATCCAACTGGGAGATCATGATGACCTTCTCTAGGGTGGCCCATTTCACCTTGGAATGAGAGCCAGTGTCGTGCAATCTACACCAATTAATCATGGGGTAGAATTTTGCAAGTTGTACAAAGTGGTTGGGTCCAACACTACCCTGAGTGGTGTTTTGGATTGGAGGAGGACCTCTGGTGTTTGAGTTGTTATTCCATTGTCGTTGGTTGGGTCAAGGCCCATTTTTATAATTCCTTCCTTTGATATTGGGATTTCGTTGGCCGGAATAGATATCTCCCTTTGGGAATTGGAGTTGTGGGGTATAAACGACCCCGCCTTTAGTTGTCCCATGTCCACAATTAGTGAGGACAATAGTCATCGGAGGGATTCAACCTCAGCAGACAGCTGGGTGTTCATGTCACAGTGTTACGGTTGTTGAGGTGGGTTCCCAGGGAAGGCAACAGTAGCTACCAGAGTCGAGGGTGGTAGTCCTCTAGCTGTGGATGACTAGAAGAAAGGCACTCTAGAAGGTTGTGTTGAAGGTTTTTATGTTTGCTCTGGCTGGTTCCAAGGAACAAATTCTAGACCCAGTATTGTCTAGGCTTGCAGTGGGTATACATACTAGGCCTACTGGTCTATTGGTGGTGGTGGGGGATTCATGGCCATTGCAGGGGCACCCATTGCCTGATTGGGGTTGTATCCCCGGTGTAAGAAGTTTTGCTAGGCATCATGTTGAAAGGCATGCTCTGCCCAATCCTGCCCGGAGCTTTGTTCAAACCATGGGACAACTTTAAGACTAGGTTTTAAACCTTCACCAGAGTATCCCAATCAGTGGGGGTAGTGGTTCTCCATAGGATAGTGGCAACAAAAGGGTCCATGGCAGTAAGGTATGTCTAGATGGTTACATCCACGGATGGGATGAAAGGACCCATGCATTGCTTCAAGGCATGTTGCAACCGATGGTTGAATGTTGCAAGGGGTTTGATCGGTTCCTTCCTTATAGAGATGAACTGGTTGTAGGACCATGTTGGGTCTACATATATGCAGAAGGCCACTAGAAAGGCATCCTCCATGTCCTGACAACTGTTGATGGATTTGGAAGGCAGGTTAAGGTACCAGTTCAACTCATTCTGTCCCAAGGATAGAGGGAACATCCGGGTCATAACATCCTAATGTTGGATCCAGTGTCAGTTCATGGCATCTTTGTATGCCTACAGATTCTCTTCTATGGTTCGTGAGCCTAAGTGCTCATATCGAGGGCAGATCTTTTCTGGGTGCGAAGGAAGATCATTGGTTGCACCTATAAATTGTCCCATTAGGGACCCAGTGTTACCAAAGTATGCAGCCATTAGGGGTGTTGGATTTTGGCTAAGATGAGTGTTAGTCCCTGGGGTTGTCTAGGAAACTTGGGTATTCTGAGATGTAGTAGATCCCCAGACAATGTTCACTGGCTTGGCTTGCAGGGTCCACTTCTTTCAAGTGGGAGGCTCGAGTTCAACAAACCTACCAAGATTAGGGGCTGATCTAAGGAGTCTTTCGAATTAGACAGGTGAAAATGATCCAATCCCACTAATGGCTTGATTCCTAAAACTATGGCTCAGGGAACCCTCATGCGGTGTAAAATCTAAATCCTCATAAGGGGACGAGCTCATGCCCTCCCTCTAGCACCAGTTTTTGTTGACAAGACTTTCTGACCGGGTTTGCCCAAAGATGTAAGTTGTCACCAGGTATTGGGGTACCAGCCAACTTCGCCTATAAAGGTTGTCCGAGGAAAAGATTCTCCAGGCCTTCAAGCACATGAGAGTTGGTTCTCGACAGTGCGGAAGCTAATTTGGGAGTGTGATTGTTTTGTTTGAGGGGATAGTTGGTTTTCTTGGCTCATCTTTTACAGGGATTTAGGTAAGTTGGGATTTCCAGAAAGCACACGTTAGTTAACCAAATAAACTTCAAAAGATAGGCCAGGGTTAGAAGTATTCCATCTACCTATAGTTATGCAAATATATTTAAAACATAAACCATGCTCTAACATACTACACTAAAATACTATATGCGCACATAACCATTAGTTCATACATATTCAATAACGAGGGAAAAAGAAGGTCGTTAATCTACTTAAAGCATTAGAGCAAAAGACATCAGAAACATACAACATGAAAGAGCATTAATCCAGAGATCAGAATGCTAACAACATCATTTCAAAAACTCCTCTTTCTTCATTAATAGATTTTCCAGCGAGTACTAGTGCATACAATAACGGCTCCAAGGGAGCATATATCTATTGAGAAATTCTAAGAGCTAAGGAGCATTGAGCTCTGCAACTACTATAAATGAAATGTTGAAATGCTATAGCTATGGACTACAAAATCATCAATTCTGTCGACCCTTGGAATGAGGTCAGACTTATTATTTATACCATTTTCTCTAAAACTAATCTAACTTAACTTTACACTCAATCAATAAAATACAATTTTCAGTGGCCGGTACTACCTACACCATGCTACAATAACCTCGAAGAGAGCAGAGGCCTGACATGTCAGAAGAATGAGACAAGAAAAGAGGTACGGAAGAATCGGCCTCAAGAAGAGAGTTGGATGGAGAAAAGAAGAAATCTGATCCCCTGGGGATCGAGGCTACATGCCTCGTTAATGAAAAAGTGGCTCACTGCCTCTGATTTCCTAGGTGTTCAATGCTAGAGTGGCACTTTGGGAATACCACCTACTAGAACCGTGCCTCGAGCTGACGTGCCTTGCTGGGGTCACCTTGTTTTTGACACCCTTATTAACTACCTAATAATGATCAGTCAGCTCTGGGGAACCTAGATGCGGGTCACCAAAAGAATACAAAACTATGAATCTAGAACTCTAGGATCTGGGAGCTTACACTCAAAGAATAAAGAATACAAAGTGTGCTCTGTTGGTGAAGATCCCCAGGATCTGGAGAACCTTATTGCCCTTTGCTATTTTTAAAAGCCTCCAAAATTTTACTAATGCCCTCTCCATCAATGTCCATAATGTTGTCCCACTGATCACGGATGATTCTGACCTTCTCCTCAATATCCCTGGCTCCTTCTTTGAATTCATCAACTAGATTCACAGAGTGATGAGCCTGGAGCATCATTTTGGATATTCTTGATAGCTTCCCTCCGTCGAAGTCTCCAGCAGACTAATACCGGGACTCCATTAGCTCATCATACTTGCTGAGGACATAGTCCTCCAGGGTGCATGTTCCAGTGGTAAAGGGATCAACTTCTGAAACCCTTGTAACAAATCCCTTGTATAAATTCAGTGAATACTTAATAGCCATGACTTTCTCTTTAAGGGTCATGACCAGTTGCTTGCTTACCTCAATCTTGAGGTCAAGTCTGAAGTACTAGATCTGGAAGAAATTGAATGATTCCTCTCCCACAATCCCCACCTTAGTGACGGCCTCATCTTGGGAGTTTATTACCTCTGCCAATCCTATTCTGAACCCTTCATATTTTTATATGCTTTGCTCCCATAGGTGGACGACACTGTGTGCCTGGATCAAAATATGGTGGACTGAGTAAAGATCTGGGAGGGACACCTGTAAGAATTTCCTTATGATCACTATTTTCTCAATTATCTATCTGTCTACAACCTGGGCCTTCCTTTTCATGGCCCTTAGAGCATCCACATAACCCTGCGCAAGCAATAATCTAGAGGTAGAACCTTCTGGGTAGATCTCAGCCAGGGGCTGTGTGAGTTACGCCAGAAGTGCGAGGAGATTTACATTGGTCTCTCTTTCCTCCTTCAAATTTTGGGTCTGTTTATTGTATCGGGCCTCCACTACTTTGGTGGCCTCCTTTAGTAGGTCCAACTCTCTCTTCTTATCTCTCCTCCCCAATGCTACCGGTGTAATAGTATAATATTCAGGCCTTACTACCACTGCATCTGCATCTAAGGGAGGTGTTGCGATCAACACAACTATACTTCTTGTTGGATTGGTCTAGAGGGTATGGACTGTCTGTGCCTTCTTAGGCTTCTTGGCCTCTGCATTCTAGGCCATCATTTTGGCCAAGGAGAGAAGAACACCTGTTGCTACCATCGGGGCCTTTCTCTTTCTTGATTCCACCAGCCATTGGGGTGACTAGGGTGGCTTTGCTATTAAGACCTGGGCATCAGGATTCCCTTCATAATTTGGTGGTGCATTCCCAAGATTTGTAGTGTCATCAGGCTCCTTCTCTTTTTCTTGTTCCTGTTCCCTCTCTTGTTCTCTGGAGGCCTCAGTTTTCTCTTCCATGTTGGCATCGTCTTTTTTGATGTCCGTGGTTTCTTCTCTGCTGGTGTCAACATCACCTGTATTCTTGGGGATTTCCCCATTTTTCTAAGCATCAGGCAAATTAACATTTGTATCTTTGGGGGTTTTGCCCTCATCCTATTGCTATTGTTCTTCCTCGGCTTCATTCGTCAGGACATCCTCCTCGATTGGAATATTTTTTGGAGGTGGCTAGGGTATCATGCCAAGATTCAATGTTTGGGCCATCGTGATTACCTCACCAAATGTACTTCAGGGCATTTGGTCACCCGCAGTAACCAAAGGCATTTGGAGCATGATGAATGGGGGTAAGGTTGATCCTGTGGGTCTAGTTTCCCCAGTCATCCGTTGCTCATTCACTATTTTTCTTGGTCCATCCTCAGTCTCTTGGACCGGTGTTTTCTCCTGCTCATCTTTCTTCTTTTGCATTTCTTCCCAAACTTCCTGCTCTGTGGCAGCTTCTTTCTCTGGGACTTCCTTCTCATCGAGGATTTCCTCTTTTTCCTGAGCAGTGATCTCTTCTACCACATGATCTATATCCTCATGTAGGTTCATGAGCTCATCTCTCCTGAAGACATCATCAAAGTCATAGTGCGGGGGAGAGGTATCTGAAATATTCTCAAGTTCAGGGGAATCCAAACTGACATCTACTGGGGGCATGTTAGGCATACCAAAGCCTTCTTTTGTGCTTGGGTTGGGGTTCACCTTCTACTTCTTCTTCCTTTGTAGTGGGACCCCGGTATCCAAAATACTTGTAGACTCCACCTTAGTGAAATTCTGCTTGCTCATCATTGTGGCCAATGACAGGGATCTCATCGGGCGATCAAATGCTACTGGAGTTGCGAGGAGGCCCAGGGAAAGTTGTGCGCTAATCTTTTGGCTTTCCAGCCTCGACGCCTCCGTTTTATCTTGTAGCTATGTCATTATGGAGATCAGACCCTGGGGAGGTATATTGTCTTGGGTAACCTCTATCTCCATCCCCTTTCTTATGTTGGGTCCTGCAGCTCCAGAGGTCGAGGCGGACCTCTAAACAATTTTTCCTTTTCGGGTGCTCTTGGGACACACCCGTGCAAAATACTTATGACTATTTTCTATAATGGGGTGGCATACTCCCTCAATTATTAAATCTTCTGGGGTGGCCCAATCCACTGGAGGGAGATCCAATTTATCTAAACCTTGTTCTTTATATAATGGGTCCTCCAGCAGCCTGTCATCTGAAAAACCCTTCAGGAAACCTCGAAGGTCGAGGGCTTTCATCAAGCCTTTAGACATCCATGAATTTTGGCAGGCCTGGAGGTCAAAACTATCCTAGTAGTCTACCCAGAAATCTTCAATATCTTCTTTGTGTGGTGGGGATGCTCAGGCGAGCGCTAGTGCTATTTTACCCAATGGGTCAAAATTGTTTTGAGGATGGTCAATTTTGACCAATCCCAGACTCTTCAGTTCATTGTTTGCCTCCTTTGTTGTGGCCAGACCATAAGAATAGTTCCTGCAAGAGATTGGGAATGAAACATTTTTCACCTTCTTCACTGTGAAGAGGGCGTGCAGCTCTAGAATTTGTCTATAGAATTCTAAAAGAATGATTCTATCCCCACAATACCAGGGAAGAAGATAGGGTTTCCTAGAGAAGTCAATCACCCAAATATATGTGTGTTGCTGGAATTGAATGAAATAATTCCTATAGGTGCTCACCAGGTTCATCGCCTCTTGTGATAACCGATATTTGGAATCCCGAGTGTCAAAATATCTTGGTAAATGAAGGCATCATTTACCCTAAAAAAATTTGGGAAACTAAGTTCCCACTGGACCTAGGGATAATGATCCCATGGTGTCAACTAGCCCGGCCTTCTCCCAATAATTCCCATTGTCTGTAAACCCTCAAAGGAAGGTCTCTATTGGGCCAGTGCCTATAACACGTATGATTTCATATAGAACTTTGAAGTCTGGAGGACACTCTTCATTTGTGTGTCCATGTGGTTGGCGATGATAGCCGCCCAATTGAATGTCTAGCTATGAGTGGTGATGCAATATAGAAATCAATACATCCATGCCAAGAAATCATGGGCATGGGGCTCTCTAAAGAGCCTGCATAGGAATACGATCCCGGCCTAGATAGGTTCCTTGAAATCCCTGAGGGGAATTTCCAGCTTCATCTTTTTGTAATGCCTTCTCGGGGACTTCAGCCAATGGGTGTTGAGATGTTGTCGGGAGAGGAGAGAATCCTCCTTGAACTCTTTTAATGATGTGGACTAGGGGAGAACAGTGGATCCCTCTAATTGTGGGATCCCCAACCCTGAAGCAAAAGTTGTTGCATCCAGATTAACAAAAGTCACTTGATAATGTAGCGGCTGGGGATCGGTGAGGAGAATAACCTGAGTGGGGGCATTGTAAAGTGTCACTAGTTGGATTATCAGCTCTGGTTCTTGCATCAATCAGGCAAAACTCATAGCTTTGATGATCCCAAAGGTGGCCAAGTATTTTGCCATATCATCTATGGCAGCCCTTTGTTGGTAGATAGATTGGACCAAGGCCTGCATTTCAACCCATAGTTCAGGCTCTGTATCTATTATCTCTTGCAACCTAGAGTCCACCTTGGACCCTATGAGAGCACCCTCCTTTAGGTACTTGGATGTTAGCGATAGCTTGACCAACATCTTTTTGGCCTTTGTTTTTGTAGCTGCCCGGGTGGAAGTAGTTGGCAGCTCTGGGCTATCAGGAGGAACGATCATTTCAAACATTTTGGCCAATCAATCTGCAACCTGCAAGACTGGAGAACCATCAATACCTGATATGATAAGAATAATACTTTAAGGACTCCAGGGAGTTCACCATCATTTTGCACCTACCCAAAAATGTGTTAGCATGCATCAAAATCCTGTAATGGTGAAATTAACATGGGTCAGATTCTGATAAAAACCTAGGACTCTGGGGATTGTATTAAGTGAAGAAAATAGAATGAAGACTTAGGGGCTTCTCAGCACCCAGAGGCAAGAAGAACTAGTCATTATTGACGTGACCGATAGTAAACCGTACTTGGCTGACATGGGTCATCACGTGGCCATGTGACAGGCGGTGTAATGGCATTAATGGTGACAAGTGGGCTGACATGGGGGAAGTAAATGCCAGATGGGATGGGATTTGAATGCCCACTTGTGGTAAATTAATCTCACCATTAAGATGACATGACAGAGGAGAGAGAAAGCCGCCATGGCTCGAACCAGAAAGGTGTTGATTTCAAACCGTGGCGAGGATCTATAATGAACTCAATAATTGGATTAAACATGATGGAGTGCAGTGGGCTCGACATAGATGGAAGGATATACATAAAATATACACTAAATACAGGAGAAAATAAAATGAGGGCCGAAGCACAAATCGTAGGCCGACTACAAAAAATGGACGTATATATAGGAATGTACAGGAAACTACACAATTTATAGATTGCGCACAATATACAAGGGAATTTACACTATTTTACAAAATATACAAATCACTTACACCTAAAATACAACTGCATAGAGGGTGGACAACCCTCTGGCAGAGCCAACCCACCAACAGGAGGCGACAGGAAAGCCAATGAAAAGACGTAGTGAAAGCAAAAACAAAATAGACAAACCAAAACCAGACAAAAACAAGAAACTAAGAACCAAAAAGCAGAGAGGAAAGAGAGCTGAAGGCCTACCTGGAAACATGGGGAAATGTAGGAAATCCGAGCATGGGAGGCGCTCTGCAACAGGTTCACCTTCAAGCAACCACAAGAAAGCACTGCAAATCACTATTTAATTAGCCACTAGGCACAGGGAGCAATTTGTTGTTTAATCACCTTAATCGCCTTTGAAATCGCTCTGAGTGCTTTAATTGCGGTAAATGTAAAAATGACAGGTAACTTCTATTTATACCCTTAGGGTAAAAATGTGTTGCATTCTTTCCACAAACTCTGGCACAAGAAAACCTTCGGACTCTGGGCCCAGGGATTCCCTATAGCCATACCTTCCCATGAAAGAAGGCATGATGACAGAGAATCCCAGAGTCTGGGATCCGGCTGACTCAAAAGAACAAGAAAACTCCGGGCCCAGGTCTCAGAGACAAAAGAAGACAAGATAAAAAGAAAGACAACCCTCGCGGAAGCAAAACCTGGAGGGAAACAAAGGAAACAAAAGAAACCAAAGGAAAGAGCAAAAGTGAAAAGGGGGACCCAATATTTTGCCTACAAAATGTAGGGACGGGTATGCAGGGCATAACTGTATTTACTTTTTGTATAAGTGTTAACTCTATTTTGTGATGTATTGGAAGGTGACTGGATATGTGTGTGTGTGTGTGAAAAGCTTTTTGAGAAGCGAAGTATGGATATGTATGGTATGTGATGGAATGTATGGATGCATGGATGCAAAGAGATTAATGCATTGTGATGTTAGAATAAGACAGATGGTGATGCGAGCTACAACTGGAACTACCTAAGCATAGAAGATTCTTTTATTGTTCATTTTTGATAAATCATTGTAACAGAAGCATATTTTTTATTGTATAAGAAGTGAGCTCAGTATACCTTTAACAAGGTTTTTGTATTCCTCTAACAAGGAAATGTAATAATGTAATAATCACCTCCTAACAGGGCTAGGTCTCCTAAGAAGGACATAATAATTTTAGAACATATTTGTAGGTGCCATCAACACTGGAGTTTTCCCTTGGCCAGGGTTTCCTTAACAAACAATTCATGGTGTTATGAGTTATGTGTTTTATGTTTATGTTCTTTTAATTTCAGCAATTATTTGGTTAAGTTAGAATTTATTAAGTTTATCTTCAAAGTGTTGTAATATTGATTCACTCCCCCTCTCAGTATTACTTAATCCTAACACCAATAACATAAACAAACATGTCAGACCCAATATAATTTTAAATGTGTGGCCTCAAATAGTTCCACGAGTTACATGTAGGGCTAGGCCAAAATATAAAATATTTCTCTTAAAATAACGGGTCATGACAAAGAAGGTGAACTGCCAAAGTTTTACTTTGATATCATTTTTAGAATTTTTTCGCGCTATTAGCTAAAGGGAGGTTCAAACCAACAAATAAAATTACTAATCATCTAGACATAATGAAGTTTTATTTGATACAACTTTGTAGAAGTGATACCTTATTTTAGAGAAAACTTTAATAAATGTTGAAATCTTGAATATGATGGCTATGTTTTGTAATGGTTATATACTTCACTAGAACTACTCTTCTTTCAATCATTTTCTTAGTTTTTTTATTTATTTTTTATAAACAGTTGTATAATTATGGATGGTTATATTGTTATATGGTCCTATGCTCCACTGGAGTTGTTTTATTATAAACTATTGTTCAACTAATTATTATTTGCAATTGTTTAGCTATCCACTATATTGTAAATAGTTTCCATTGCTTGTTGCATAAAGAGGAAAAAAAAAAAAACTACCTTATTTCAATCCGACATTTTGGGTAGGATGTATGTGATTATGTTTTTTGTGTCATATTTATTTGTGGTCCTAGTTCAATAACAAAAAACTTATTTATGGAGGATGATAATTTGATTCTTTTTGTTGTTAAGTTTGGTATAAAATTTATTTATCAACATTCTCTAGAATGAAAAGTCCTCAACTTAGAATTTTTATATTATACATTTGTATAGGTTCCTTTTAGACAATGAAATAAAATCTAAATGAACTATATTAGATATTTTTCAAGTCAAAGTAAGTACATTAAATTTATTTATCAAAACAAATCTTTAAACAAATAAATATTTTATTAGATTTAGTTTTTATTAGAAATAGTTAAAATATCCATGTTGATATTTTTCTTTTTTAAATCATATTTGATGATCCAAATTTTATTTGAATAATTATTTACCTTTTTTAAACCAGATTTCTAAATTTCCTTAAAATAATTATAAATCTAAAAAAAAATTCCTCTCTCAAATTTACCTTTATTTTAGGTTATTGCATTGAATATTTTTTAATGTAATTTATGATAATATGTTACATAATCTTTCTTTGACAAGACATAATAAATAAATGTCAACTACTACTATAGAACATTGGTCATCGAAATGGTTAAGTCCCCACCTTTAAATTCTCCTTATGGTCAACTTAACAGATAAATTATAAGGAAATTCTTTGTACCTACCACTTGTTAGAGTAATAAGATATTTCACTTATTAATTAAATCATTTTGATTTAATTATTAAAGTCACTTATTATCTCTAGTTTACTTAAGCTAAACTTTAGGCATGTAATAATTAATTCTTTTATTAATTATTATCATGCAGCCTAGTTACTTTCTTTTTTAGACTTTTAATCTCCTTTATAAATATTGATCTCTTTGTAATTATTATTCCCCCTCTGAATTAATATTTAATCTTTCAGATCATTCTTTGTTGTCTCTCCATTCTTTTTTTTTTGTGATAGGTTTTTGCTACAGTGGATCTTGGTGATAGAATTCTATGAAATTAAACATGGTATCAAAGCCTTGTTGTTGCAGCCCATTCCTAAGTTTTTGAAGAATTTTTGGAGCTTCGAGAGTTTCAAGTTTTCAGAGTTTTTTGTGTGGATCTGAGTATGAGCTATTTTTTGGAGCACTTTGGGCACAAACCGACCTCACGGTTGTGCTCAAAAGACCCCAAAACCCCTATTTCCATATAAGGAATGTCCAATTTGGACACAGTTGCATCCTGAGACAAATTGTTTTACCTAAAGCCCTATTTTGGCATGCATACCGAGAAAAAAAGAGGTAATTTAACAAAAAAATGCATGTTCTTTTTCGAATTTGAAAAAAAAATTATTTAAAAAGCGTTGAGCACTTTTAGTTTTAAAAAAAAAAAAAATTTGAATCGGTCCCCACCACGTGGAAGCCAAGGACGGCGGTCCCCACCGCCTCGGCCACCCCGCTAAGTCCGCGTGCTCCTATCTACGGCTGCACCACTAGAAGGCTACCCCCATGCAACCCACGCTCCCCACCATGTGCAGCCTCCGATGGGCCCCTTAAAGCCCCACTCAACATGCGCCCCGCTCATGTGGGTGACCACCTACTTCAGCGGCCATCCCCTACATGCGATATGTGACCAAGAACTAGAGGATTTCAGCCCCAAGGGCTATAAATTTTTTTAAGCCCTTATAAACCACTACTTGTTTGTTTTTCCATAATTGGAGCAAATAGAGGTTTTTTCAAACTTCCATAAATCATCGAAAATCTCTTTCCGAGCTCTATCCAAATCTAGAGGTTTTATGAACATTTTATGCTGGTTGTTGGCCTTTTTTCTAGTCAAAATGAGGGCTTCTTTTCTGCGCTCTAGGTCCTCCAGAATGTGCATACAAACTATGTTTTTTTCTCACGATTAGGCGTTGGAAAGCTCTTGATGAGTCCTCTTCAGATCTTCTTTTTATTTTATGAGAAATATTTTAAGGTATTTTCCCATTCATTATGAAGAATTTATTGCCCTGTAACTCTTTCTAACTTTTTAGTTTGTATCAGTTTGTACTGGATTTTTATATTTCACTTCGTGGGGGGTAATTTTTTCTTATTTTCTATCATTTATCTTTGAAAAACTAGAACACTCAATAAAACAAAACACAAACTCTTTTGCATCTTCTATCTAGTTCTAAAAGACAACTAATAATAAAAAATCAAGGCAGCGCAACAATGGCAGATTCAACATCAGTTAAGCTTCTCACTCCACATAATTTTTATTTGTGGTATGAGTAGGCTTCTCAGGTCATGCGAGTTATGGTTTTGTTTGGATACCATTCAGCTAGTTTTGACTCGTCCTTACGAGATCATGTAGCACAAGAACATGATGGATGAGGCCATGGGTGCGATTTCTCTACATATTTTAGAAATTTTACTCTTTCACCTTGGTAGTTGTGATAATTCTCTTGATGAAGTTTCAGACTCTCTTTGGCATAGTGAATGAGTTCAGAGAACTTTAGATAGAGGTAGAATTGACAGCTTTGGGTCCTGATTCATTTCCTTCTATTCAATATTTCTTGATGAAATTCAAATCTATCAGGTCTATCTTACAAGGTTGTGGAAATAATAAGACATATACAAAGTGCATTTACTTGATTCTTTCTAAGCTTCATGATTCCTCTTAGATATATTATTCTACTTTACATTCTACCATGGATGCTTCGGGTCCATAATTTACCATGCCTACATTTGATGTGTTTTGTGATCGTTTGACTTGTGAGAAGACAAAGCTATCTCATCTTGATTCTCTCATAGGATCAAAGAATAAAGCATTGGTTGTCCAAATATCTAAGGGGATGCAGGAGTAGAAACAGAAGTCACAGACCACATAGTCTAGGAAGAATTCTAGTTCTAATAACTCCCTTGTCCCACCTTCTCCTAAGGGGGAAAAATTGAAGACAGAATGATCTATGTGCTTATTGTAAAAAGCCCAATCATGATGAGTCTCATTGCTATGAGAATAAGAGATGTATATGTAAAATAAATTTCTGATTTGACAACTCTTCTTAGGAAGAGCAACATTGATTCTTCTTCTTCATCATCATTCCAGACAAATGGACATGATAAAGGAAAGGGTCATGCATTATGTGCAACCATTGGTCCACGCTCTTCTAGATGGCTACTAGATTTAGGTGCTTCACACCATATGGCATATTCTCAAGATTTATTCTCTTCTTTTGAGGCTTCTCCTACCCCACACATTTTGATGGGGAATAAATCTGTTATGACTATATGTGGGAAAGTTTCTATTGACATTGATGATAGTGCATTCAATTATTTATTGTGTTCCATCTTTTCCCTCTAACCATCTCTCTATCTTTTATATTGCTCACAGTGGGATAGGGAAGACAGTTGAGTTCACACGAGATTCAGAACACATCAAAGATAGTGAGACATATAATATTGTTGCAATAGGGATAGTTGATCATTCTTCCCACTTGTAGTCTTTCTCTTATTTTGGTCTACCATCTCCAATCACGGATACTATCTCTCTTTTTTCATGAGAGCCTATTGAGGTGAAGTCAAGTCACTTGAACTTTTGTGTTATTCCTAAGACTAGTGTTGTGACTTCTACACCTCCACCTCTTGTTGAGTTTACATCTATTCAATATGATTCCTCTTCAAAATTTCCTAACATTATCACTCCATGCATCGTGCCATCTAGTGCAGCTGTTGATGACATATTAGAGGATATTCATCTCTTTTCAGATGATAGATTCAACACATTTGTTATCCAAGCTTCATCAGAGATTTCATTATAGGTTTCTCATGTGTTATCCTTTGAGCATCATCTAGGGCTTCTAGTTTCATCCCACCTTCAGAGGTTTCCTCTTCTTTGTCCAATTCATTTGTTTCTTCTGAATTGGAGCCACATTGGTATGATCATCAATATAGGGCTTCTATCATGTTGGGGGGCCTTTGGATTCTTGATATTCTCTCATGGGGGGTTGGTTGCACCTATGGTTTTGATAGAGTCCCTTAAGACAGTGCTAGCTTTCTTTTTCCATCTCTTTTTGGAGTAGAGTTTTTTCCCATGTGGTTTTCTCTATTTCTCCACTTTAGAGAGATTTGGTTGTGATTGGGTTCCTGATCAGGCCTTGTTGTCAGGACCCAAATTTCCTGCTTTCAGTAGTTGTTTCTAGGTTTTAGCTACTCCCTAAGTTTATCTTAAGGGGGGTGTTAGACTAATAATATATTTCACTTATTAATTAAATTATTTTGATTTAATTATTAAAGTCACTTATTATCTCTAGTTTACTTAAGCTAAACTTTAGGCATGTAATAATTATTTCTTTTATTAATTATTATCATGCAACCTAGTTACTTCCTTTTTTATAATTTTGATCTCTTTTATAAGGATTGATCTCTTTGTAATTATTATTCCCTCTCTGAATGAATATTTCATCTTTCAAATCATTCTTTGTTGTGTCTTCATTCTTTGATTTTGTGACAAGTTTTTTCTACAGTGGATCTAGGTGATAGAATTCTATGAATACTAACACCACTTTTGTAATAAATCCATTTTTATGCTTGTTCTAAAGAATCGATGTAGGTAATACACCAAATCATTGTGGAAAGGCATTGAAAATTGTTGTTAGTCATGTGATACCAAAGTGGATGATGAATACCCAATATAAGGAGCAAACAAATAATTTAAGAGAGGAGAGATTTTTATAGTTTATGGATATTATCTCTAAAACATTTACATTAGTTTATTGAAATTTATTTTCTAATTGATGTTTTGTATTTCATTTTATTATCTATTATTGGAATGAGATAGAGAAGAGAATCAATATTT
The DNA here is from genome assembly GCA_018584345.1 of Thuja plicata. Taxonomy (NCBI): domain Eukaryota; kingdom Viridiplantae; phylum Streptophyta; class Pinopsida; order Cupressales; family Cupressaceae; genus Thuja; species Thuja plicata. Next base: position 1,151,085 of record MU223614.1, on the reverse strand, counting down.
TAAATTATATTTTGTGTTCTTATATATGGATGAAATTTCTAGTTAAGAGAATTAATAATCACATTCTATGATCTATCAAGATGAAATAGTTAAGTATTAATGATCATGCTCCATGATCTATCTATTGTAATTGGTTGTTGATGTTGTTTTTGGATTTTATGTTTTATCACTGATGTCAACATATGTTTCTATAGAGGTAGAACATACTGGTTATTATTGTTGATTGATGACTAACAAAAGTGTATGGGTGTTGTACGGTTGATTCAGAATGAGAGAAGATTGTGATGTGTACATGGATATATTGTGATCTTATACCTAAGGTCACATGGATTAATATTTTCTATTGGATGAGTTACAGATGTTTTAGTGAAGACTGGGTACTGGACGATGATAGTGATCTTTGATAGAGTTAGTCCCTGTGTTCTGAGTATAATTTATGTGTGATATGGATTCAAGTTATGCAAGCTTAAGAGATGGCAGAAGACATGTTAAGGAAGTTTGTTTATTTTTTGCGGGTCAAAGGAATATTCGTGACATCAATTGTTTCATGTGTTTTGGACAAGACCTATTTGGGGCCGACTTCAGATATGAAGCATGTATTAGGGATTATGAGCCTAAATTATGGATCTTCGATTATATTTGATGAATTGTAATTGATGTTTACTTTTTATAGGTATCATGTGTATCTTAGCAAGGGGTTAAGTAATTATTTGTACATTGGGAAAGCCTAATTGGATGACCTAATTGATTATTGTAATAGGGTATATATGAGAGAGATTTTCTTGTTCAAAAGTGTGATTGTGGAAGAGACAACAAAGTGTGGAAGCTGGGAGCTTGTTTGTGCGAAGTCTACTAGATGTAGAGTAGAGGTTGTGATTATGTTACTTTTTTGGAACTGGCCAAGCAAAGACAATTGCTATTAGGCAGTTCATTATATTGTATATTTATTATATACACTTGTAATTAAGATTGTAAATCCTGAGGGTGGATTTAACCTTCTTTAGGTAGTGTGCCTGGGCAGTGAGCCCATTGTTACTTTTGACTCCTAACACAGTCCATCCTTTAATAAGGACTGTGTACTGTAATGCATCAATAAGCTCCTAACAGGGATAAATATTTTAACATGGATACTATACTCTTAGTACATCATTTGTGGGTGCTAATTCCCACCGGGGTTTTACCTTTAATAGGGTTTCCTCAACAACAAAGGATTGTGTTATTGTTTTTACATTTATTGTGATATCATTTGGATTAAGTTTTTGTTTATAAATTTTAATGTTTAATAATCTTTCTCACAACTGATTCACCCCCCCCCCCTCTCAGTTGTGTTGGTGGATTGTTATTCCTAACAATTAATATCAGAGCTACTGGTCCTTAGAGAGAAATCTTAATAGCTTGAAGTGATCTTGAAGATGGCATTCTATAGGAAGGATAGTCTGAAGTTTGATCTTGAAAACTTTCATAGTTGGAAGAACAAGATGAGAACACATTTTCTATGCTTGGGAATCGACTACTGGATGATTGCAAAGAAGGATGTACAGATGAAGGCTGAGGATGAACTAGATAAAGTTATTGTTGAAGAAAACAAGATATTTTCATATAACATGGTTGCAAGAGAAGCACTAATTAGTGCACTCTCTGAAGGTGAATTCACAGAGGTTAAAGATTTGGATTATGCACATGATATTTGGACAAGATTGGAAGAACTATATGAAGGAGATAAGTTTACTAAGAAGGAGATAAGTTTACTTTTGAGGTCACAAAGATGGGAGATTCATTACCTAAAGTTGAGACAACATTCAAGGTGACTGTGCATAAAAATAAAAAGACTTTATCAGGAATTGAAAGCACCAGTAGTAGTGACTTGAGAGAAGAGCTTGGTGAATATTATGATGAATGGGAACAAATAAAAGAATAAGAAAGAAAGTTAGATGAAATTGTGGCCATGATCTCTAGAAGAGAAAAGAGAGGTAAGGGTAAGTTTGAAGGAAATTTACATCTGAAATGTTTTTCATGCAATAAGATAGGTCATTTTGCATCTAGATGTCGTACAAGGGTTCCAAAGCATAAATCTAAGTTTTATAAACCTAAGTATTCCAAGGATAAGGAATTTTACTACGCTAGTGAAGGTGTTTTTGATGATGATGCTATTGATTATGATGAGATTGGATTTATTGCTATCAAGGATGATAAACCTATTCATGAAGAAAGAGCCTTATTGTCACATGTTGAAAACAAATTTGAAAAGGTTATAGACAATGGTTGTTCACACCATATGACTGGTGATAGAAATAAGTTTGTTAAACTGAATAAGTATGATGGTGCTTTTGTGAGATTTTGTGACAATACTCCTTATCTTATCATTGGAGTTGGATCTATTTCTCTTGATGAAAAGACCAATACTGACAATGTATTACTTTTTGATGGACTTAAGCATAATTTTGTGAGTGTTGGACAGCTAGTGGACAAAGGTTATCAATTGAAATTCATTGATGGGAAATTCTCTATCAAAAGTAAGTCAGGAGACTTGATCGCATCTGGTACTAAATCTAGAGGTAATGTATTTGAATTAAATACATCTAAGGCTTTTTGTTTTGTTGTGAAGGTAGATGATAGTTGGTTATGGCATAGAAGATTTTTTCATATGAATTTTGATAATATTGTGAAGGAAAGTATGACTAATGCAGTTACAGATCTAGAAAAGACTGTGAAACTATCTAACACCATGTGTAGAGAATGGGTAATGGGAAAGCAGACTAGAAGTAGTTTTATAAGAAAATACTTCTCAGCAAAAGGAAAGTTGGATCTAGTGCATACAAATCTGTGTGGTCCTACAAGAACAAGATCTTACTATGGTGAAAGGTATTTTATACTTTTACATGACTTTTCTAGGATGATGTGGGTTACATATCAAAGAGAGAAATCAGAGGCGTTTGACAAATTCAAGATATTCAAAGAAAAAGTTGAGAATGAGTCAGGATTAAAGACAAAATGTTTAACATCAAATAGAGGTGGAGAGTTTACTTCTGATTTTTTCAATACCTACTGTGAAGAGAATGGAATATATAGATAAACATTTTCTCCTAGGACACCACAATAGAATGGGATAGCAGAGCAAAGAAACATAACAGTACTAGATGCTGCTAGAACTATGTTGCTAGAAGGAAATGTATCACATGTTCATTGGAGAGAAGCTATTGGTATTGCTATGAATACTTTGAACAAAATTCATATCAGAGAATGTACAAGTAAGAATCCTTATGAATTATGGTTTAATCATACTCCTACTATGAAATATTTCATAATATTTGATAGTAAATGCTATATCAAAAGAGATGATGAGATAGGAAAGCTTTATGCTAGAAGTGATGAAGGGATCTTCCTTGGTTATTCTACTAAAAGAAAAGCTTATAAATGTTTTAATCTGAGATTGAGGAAGTTGATTGAAAGTGCTAATGTGAGGATAGATAAAAAGTTCCATATTCAGGAAAGAATACATGATTGCAACTAGACTACAAAGATCAAGGAGGTTACTATAGATCAAGAAGAACCTTTTGAGATTGACTGTGAGATCGAGGTATGTCAAGATGACTGAAATGATCCTATTGAAATCCCTAAGAATCTCGGGTATGTTAAGGAAAACTATCCTAAAGATCAAATTATTGGAGATGCAAATAGAGGAATGATGACAAGATCGAGATTAAGAGATGAAATTTGCTTAATTTCTCCAGTTAAAGAATCTTGAACTAAAGCTATGCAGGAAGAATTTGAACAGACAAAGAAAAATAACACTTGGGAACTGGTTCCTAGACCTAAAGAGAAGAATGTTATAGGAACTAAGTGGGTTTTCAGAAATAAGATGAATGAAGAGAGAATGGTTGTAAGAAATAAGGCAAGACTAGTTTTTAAATGCTACTCACAACAAGAAGGTATAGAATTTGAAGAAGAATTTGATCTTGTTGCTAGGCCTGAGGTTGTGAGATTATTTCTTTCTTACGATGCACACAAAGACTTCAAAGTATATCAGATGGATGTGAAACTACATTTCTAAATGGAGATCTAAAAGAGGAAGTATATATTGAACAACCTGATGGAATTCCTTTGACAGAAGATGAGGACATGGTTTGCAAGTTGAAGAAATATTTGTATGGATTAAAACAAGAACCAAGAGCATGTTATGTAAGATTGGAAATCTATATACTTCATCTTGGCTTCAGAATAGGTAATGTAGACATCAATTTGTACTTAAGAACTAGTGAAGATGGAATTATAATAGTAGAAGTTTTTGTTGATGATATCATTTTTGGAAGAAATGTTGTAATGATTAAAAATTTCTCTAAAGAAATGGAAAATGCATTTGATATGTCAATGATTGGTGAAATGAAATTTTCCTTGGATTGCAAATTAATCAGAACAAGAGTGGTATTTTTATTTCTCAGACAATGTATTTAAAGAAATGATGAAAAAGTTTGGAATGGAAGATTGTAAACCTCTTGGAACACCTATGGTTATTGGTCACAAGCTTACTAATATTGATGAAACTCAGTGTGTTTTTCAGACAAAGTATAGATATATGATTGGAGGCTTACAATATCTGACTCGCACCAGACCAGATATTGCTAATGCAGTTGGAATTGTGGAAAGATATCAAGCAGATCCTAAAGAGACACACCTTGCTACTATGAAAAGAATATTTAGATATCTGAAAGGAACACTAGATTATGGCTTATGGTATAAGAGATCTAATGATTTTGATTTACATGCTTTTACTGATGTTGATTGGGAAAGAAATATTGATGATAGAAAGAGTATAAGTGGTGGTGCATTCTTTCTTGGGAAAAGATTGGTTTCTTGGCTAAGTAAAAACCAAGACTGTATAGCTCAGTCTACTATTGAATATGAGTATGGTGTTGCTCCTATAAATTGTACACATATTGTTTGGATGAAACAAATGTTGAAGTACATTGGGATAACTTCTGATGAGCCAGTGGTTATCCATTATGATAACACTAGCATAGTAAAAAAGTCAAAGAATCCAAGAATGCATTCAAAGACTAAACATATTTTCATTAAGTATCATTTCTTGAGAGACAAGGTAGTAGAGAAGGATATTAGATTGGAGTATATCAGCACAAAGGAACATATAGAATATATATTTACAAAACCTTTTCCAAAGGATTCCTTTGAGTATCTCATAGGTATGCTTGGGGTGTGAGCCCCTCCCTGCAAGAACTAAATTGATGTAGGATTGCATAAGTCTAGTGGCTTTCAGATCTATATCATTTTTTGGACGTGATGTATGGATCTACTCCTTAGGGGGAGTGATCACAGGAACATTATAGAACATATTTGGGTGATTTTGCACCTGGTTGTTGGAGACATGAAGATTTGAAAAAGATACACCTTGTAGAGGAAAGAAGAATATTTATGGAACCCTTTTCCATTGTTGTCAAAGGGAGGGAAATTCTATGAGAAAATCTCTACTATTTTAGGGAGAGATGTGTTGAGGATATTGAGAAGATTTTATTGAGAGAGTACTTTTGGGTTGATGGATTTTCCCATATGTTGTGATAAATGCCAAAGGGGGAGATTGTTGTAATTGGTTGTTGATTTTTTTGTTCGCATTCATGTTTTGTCACTAATGTCAACATATGTTTCTATGGAGGCAAAACAAACTGGTTATTATTGTTGCTCGATGACTGACAGAAGTGTACGGGTATTGTATGGTTGATTCAGAATGAACAAAGATGGTGATGTGTACAGGGATATGTTGTGATATTATTCCTAAGGTCGCATGGATTAATATCAAGTCTATTGGATGAGTTACATATGTTTTAGGGAAGACTGAGTACTAGACGGTGACAATGATCATTGACAGAGTTAGTCCCTGTGTTTTGAGTATAACTTACGTGTGATGTGGATTCAGGTTATGCGATCTTAAGGGATGGAAGAAAACATGTTAAGGAAGGTTTTTTATGTTTTATGGGTCGTGGGACTCTTGGTGATGTCATTTGTGACGTGTGTTAATGAGGAGACCTATTTGGGGTCGACTTCATATATGAAGCATGTATTATGGATTACAAGTGTGGACTATAGATCTTGGATTATATTTGATGAATTGTAATTGATGTTTACTTGTTATAGGTACCATGTGTATCTTAGCAAGGATTTGAGTAATTATTTGTACATTGGGAAAGCCTAATTGGCCGACCTAATTGATTATTTTAATAGGGTATATGTGAGATAGCTTTTCTTGTTGGAAAGTGTGATTGTGGAAGAGATAATGAAGTGTGGAAGCTGTGAGCTTGTTTGTGTGAAGTTTGATGGATGTAGAGAAGAGGTTGTTATTATGTTACTTCTTTGGAAATGACCAAGCAAAGATAGTTTCTATCAGACAGTTCACTGGATTGTATATTTCTTATATACACTTGTAAATGGGACTGTAAGTCCCGGGGGTGGATTTAACCTTCTTTAGGCAGTATGCCTGGGCAGTGAGCCCACTGTTACTCTTGAATCCTAATAGGGTATGTCCTTTGATAGGGACTATGTACTGTAATGCATCAATAATCTCCTAACAGGGTTAAATATTTTAACGGGGATACTATACTCTCAGTACCTCATTTGTTGGTGTTAATTCCCACTGAGGTTTTATAATAGGGTTTCCTTGACAACAAAGGATTGTGTTATTGTGTTGGCATTTACTATATTATCATTTGGATTAATTTTCTGTTTATAAAGTTTAATGTTTAATAATCTGTCTTGCAACATATTCACCCCCTCTTAGTTGTGTTGGTGGATTGTTATTCCTAACACTATCATAAGATTAAAATAGATAGATAAGATAGCTAGATCTTATTTATCTCTATCTCGTCCTACTGATGGTTCATGGATTTTTATCTAAAACATTGATTCTCTTCTCTAACCATCTCATTTTTATGATAGATTATAGAGTGTGTTAATTCTTTTCTCTTACTCTGTCATCCTAATGATGGATCATGGAATGTGATTATTAATTCTTTCCTCTATCTATCTGACTTGGATAATGGTTTTACAAGTGTGATTGTCATTACACCAAAAGATTGACTTGGAAATTCCCAATACAACCACTAGACTTATAGAATCCACAAAAGGCAGTTAGTCCCTTGTCATGAATCTTGAGGGGGGCGATGACCATTTTGCCAACAATCTCCCCCTCAGCGGTACCTGAGAGGATTCAAACCTGTTACCAATCTCTGATACCACTTGTTACAAGTATAATTGCCATTACACTAAAATTTTGACCTATCAATGCCTAATACAGCCACTAGACTTATAGAATCCACAGGAGGCGGTTAGTCCCTTGTCATGAATCCTGAGGGGAGAGCTGACCATTTTTTCAACAAATGGTTCATGGATTGTGATCTAAGACATTGATTATTTTTTCTAACTATCTCATTCTAATGATGTATCATAGAGTGTGATTATTTATTTTCTTCTCTATCTCTCTCATCCCAATGATAGATCATGGAGTGTGATTATGTATTCTCTTCTCTATTGATCTCATCGCAATGTTGGATCATGGAGTGTGATTTTATTAATTCAAATTTCTATAGCTAACTCATTCTAACAATGGATCATGGAATGTGATCTGAAATGTTGGTTCTCTTCTCTAACTATCTCATTATGATGATGAATTATAGAGTGTGATGTGAAACATCAATAAATAAAATAACCTCTACTCTATCTCATAGAAGTATAATCTAAAACATCCACAAAGAAAATAATCTCTTCTCTAACTATCTCATCATGATGATGGATAGTAGAGTCTAATCTAAAACATCAACAAAGAAACTAAAATTATCTTCTCTCTCTATCTGGTCTTTCTGAATTATATAATATGATCTGAAACATTGATAAAAGAAATAATCTCTTTTCTAACTATTTCATCTTGATGATAGATCATATTCAGAAGATAAAACTCTTCTACTTGAAAAATTCATCATCATATTGACATATGAATCTCTCAATTTCACCACCAAATGCTTGGGGTTAAACCACAAGAATCCCAACAACACCTCCTTCATTGGTCATTTTGTTCTCCTCTTAACTAGGTTCCTTTAAATCCTCCATAATATCCATTGAAAATATGGATTAACCTGACTGTCAGTTTGAGGCACATTGCAAATTTGTTTATTATTGCATGGAGAAGAAATAGCTAGGGTTTTTTCTTCCATACTTTTACGCCTTTCGTTCACTCTTTTTCATCATTCCCTATTTTTTCTCCTTGTCTCTTCATCTTGGTCGTCTGATAATTCAAAATTTATTGTTAATTTTGGTATAAAATATCAAAACACATCCTATACTTGAGAATTCTTAACACCATCACATAGCTTAAGAATTCTTAGCACTAAAATGTTTATATTACAAATTTGTATATAGGGTAAGCACATTAGCAGTTGTTATAGTCAATTTCACACATCTATAGAGTTTGAACTATACATCAGATTTAGACGATATTTTTTTGTTGAATTCACATGCCACTTAGTTGCTTCAAAAATATTGTTTAGCTTCTGAGGTATTAACGATGCTCTCTGTAGAATTCATTAAGTGCCAAAGGTCAAAAAGTGTTCATTTCAAAGTGTTGTTGATACCTACTTAAGAATGCCCTAATAACTATGCACTACAATCACCTTAAAAATTGTTAATACTTATACAAAAATGTCCCAGTATTCATCCAAAAAATCAATTATTAGGAGTACAAATAGGCGACTATTGGTACATAATATATTTGTTTTTTATTAATAAAAGTAGCATAACGAGGGTGTTGACCCTTACAAAGATAGACCAAAAGGCCAATTACAACAATGTCAATTATAGACCATTAACAACACAATAGCAAGGTCAATTATAGACCATTAACAACATAATAGAAGAGTGGTTAGTAACTCACCTCAGGAGAGGGTATATAGTTCACCCATGATGTGGAGAGGAGAAAGAAGGACAAAAGAATCATTTTTCGTACGTCATCGAACAACCGTCCAGGCAATACTATTACTAGAATCCCACCGTAAGAGGTAGAAAGTGGTCAAACTCTCTTTTGGATATTTTCAACACCAAGAGTAAAGTGCTGAGAAGGTTGTGCATCATCAGCTGAGGGTTGGAGCAGAATATGAGCAGTAGATTAAGGAGGTTCAATGCAGTCGCAGGGGACTGCACCAACAACAAGAGCTGGAGTAGGGTCCACTAGATCCAAGGATACCAAATCAATAGTAGGAGTATCATCTTGAGGGGAGTCCTTAATAGCATCATTAGAGGAAGAATTAGAGGCCATGAAAGTCATATGATCATCATTAGCATCCTTCCACCAAGTAGTAGTGCCTCTACGATGTGAGAGAGAACAATCTATTTCCAGGTGACCAGTTGAGAAGAACCAATGACATCAAAAGGAGACACCCTCGTAATCTAACGATTGAGTCCATGATCTATCCACAACCATAAGAATCACATCTCTAGGAAGAGGCATGGAGAAGTCAATGTGAACCAGAATGCATGCAAAGCTAGATAGACCCATGGTAGTTGAGCATCACCCACCTTTAAGAAATGACTGATAGAGTTGTCAATGGCCTCAAAATAAGAATTCTCCCAAAAATGAAGGGGAAGATTGGTAAGACGAACCCACACCGGGTGCACACTAAGTGATTCAATAAAAGGGTTGGAGGTTGTCCAGGCTTGGGCTAAAAGAGAGTGATCATCAGAAGAAGTAAAAATAGCCATAAAAACCCCTTAGCATGGAAGAGAAAAGCTCAATGTAAATAAACATTAAAATATTTAAATAATTTTCCATCTAATGTGAATAAAACTTCATTTCAAACCAAAAAATGAGTATTGAATGTATAAGAATGATAGAAAAGTATCAATATTTATCTTCAATTAAATCTAAAAAGGGTGTAAAATATGTAAACCTTAAAACCATGCCACATGTGGGTAATATGGGCGGAAGAATAATATGTATGTTTGTATATCAACCGTAAGATTAGTCACAAGAACATCGAAGGAAGATCATGTTTGCAAATTGTATAGGTTTAAAAAATTTAATCTTTGTTTAGACTCCAAAGAAAATTTTGTAAGATGCATGGAATTCAATTTCATAACAATAAAAGTATAGAACTAATATATTCTAATGGAAATAGTTCAATTACCCTTTATTCCCAGTCTTTTCAATTTATTTAGAAGAATTGGGTCTATAGTGTATCTCTTATTTTTGCATTCTTACATTTAGCATAAGATAGGATGTTACTATAAATATGTCATATTTGTATAATATTGTATTTATTAATAAATAAAACAATCATCAATAGAATTTTATATTTAATTGACGGTGAAATATAGGCAATTTGAGAGTGACTTTGCATGTGTGGCAGACTGCATTTTTGAAGGACTACGTTTCGTATGTGTGGCGGCTTTTCAGCGATCTCACATCCCCTAATGCCAGCGTGTCTCCTGATGAACCCCAGGTGTGTGCGTTCCATTTTTCATTTATTTTGATGTCTTCTCTGCCATTTAAACCTCCTGTAGAAGCCGTATCTTCTGCATTTAACTCCATTAATGACCCTTTAACTTCCCCTGTGAATAACTCTTTAAACTCTGGAAATGGAGATCATTTTGTATCTCCGACGACCAAAACTTTCTCAGAGGCGGTGGCCAACTCCTCCACAGTCTCTGCTTGTGCTAGGTTTCATCTTGCAACCCATGATGAAGCGTCCGAGCTAGGTAAGGGCTCTATGAATACCTTGGCCCATTTTTCCATCTCCCCTAATATAGAAATTTTTGGTGAAATTGAGAAGGAAAAATGTAGGTTGAAGAATTTTTCTATTTTCTTTGCGGCTGTTGAAGTTGAGAAGTGCCCTGCTAGGAAATTTCTTGATGAATAGTTTCATAACTATTGGAATCTTAAAATAGGTCATAGTATCTCATTCTGTAGGCAGATACAAAAGGATTTGTTTATCATTTTCTTTAAAAATTTGGAAGCACAGGAGGCTGTCCTCAAAAGACAATACTAGAACGTTGGTAGCACCTCCTTTCATGCCCTAGCCTGGACTCTGGAGGCTATCCATGAGGAGGTACTTGCACTTTTGACCCCTTGATGGATCATTATCAAGAGGCTTCCTCAATTTCTTTGGCATTTTATCAACCATATCCTTGAACCACTTGGCAAAGTTATTCGGTTTGATGATACTACTCGACTTGTACCACATATGGATGCTAGGGCTTTGGTATCCCTTAGGCCTGGTATTGAAATCCCTTCAGTTTTAGAGATCAACATCTCTGGTGAAATATTCTCCTGTCCTTTAGAGATCTTGGGCGGTCTGAATGCATGTTTTCTATGCAAAAAAGAAGGTCACCTTCGAAGAGAATGCCCTATTATTAAAAGGAAAAATGGTGCTGCCAGACCTAATCCCACACCAATTTTGACCGAAATGATTAAGAAGAACTCTACTTTATTCGATAATCCTCCTCTGTCACCCCTGATGGTGATTTCTCCTGCGTCAACCCACCTAAACAAACAAACCCTAATTCAAATGAATGAAGATACCTCAGATGTTAACATGACAGATGGATTCCAAGTAGTTAAAAGAAAATCTGATAAAAAAAGAAGAAGGAAAGCTAATAATATTGAAGGTGTGGTTGATAAAATAGACAATACAACTCCACCACCCATGCCCACACCATCCCCTATTGCTCATACCACTGTTGATTCCTCTCCCACCTCTGTTGAAACTAAAACATTCAAGGAAATCAATGAGGGTTATTATTTAGAAGTCCTACCCGCAGTCAACAGCAACAAGATCTTTATTCCTTTAGCACCTGCAAAGACATATGAGCATACTACCCCGACACCTAGACTTGTCATTGCTTTAGATAGCAATAGGTCACATGAATCTCCCAAATCTAAAAGAAGGGGAAGACCCCCTGGCTCGAAGAACAAATGTTCTGGTGGGCTCGGAAGTGAGGGATCTGCACAAGCGGTCATATCCAATAACATAGGTGGGTCCATGGACCTTGTTTGCATCCCCACTAACAACAGGTCTGAATGAATTGCATTTCTTGGAATGTTAGGGGTCTTGAGTCCCCAAACAGAAAACACATTGTTAAGCATTTTTTTGACACTATTCATAATAAATATTTTATAATGTTACAAGAGCTCAAAGCTATTGACTTCATACTGGATGCTAATCTTGACTTCATCTGGAAAGATGCTTTTAGAGTATGCTCTGATCATCTAAAAGGTAGGGGCGGGATTGGATTACTCATTAACCCTAAGTGGTCTAATTACATTACGGATAAAGGTAGGTCTCCATGTAATAGAGCCGTTTGGGCCTCAATCTGCACTAACAACACTACCTTTGGTATCTTCTCTATATATGCTTCTAATGATCCTCTGGAGAGGGCTAATCTATGGGTCTGGTTGGCTTCCCTCCCTGACATCCCTTAGATTCTAGGTGGTGACTTTAACATGGTAGAGTCACAAAAAGATAAATCGGGTGGTAGACCTTTCGCTTGGAAGCCTTCGGAGTTGGAACCTTGGAATAAGATGATTCAGTCTAAATGGTTGTTTGATCCTCTGAAAAACAATGACAACACCAACCTTAATTTGAGGCACATTGGTGTAACTTTCAACAGGGCCCTTCCCGTATATATGCCAGGCTCGATAGATTTTATGCTCACATGAATTACTTTTCCTTCATCCCTGATGAGCTTGGCAACCTTGTCACTATATCCCCCATGGATCTTTTTTATCACCATCCCATCTCTGTCCACATCAAACTTAACTGTGCTCATCATACTCCTTTTTCTGTCAGAACTAGATTTATTCTCAACTATTTCCTGCTGGAAGATGAAGACATCCTGTCTGCTATCTAGCTTATCAGTACTTTAAATAAGAACATCTCCCCCTCTCTTTCTTGCTGTGAGAGATGGTATCAAAATATACATGCCTGGCATGCACTCGTCCAAACTCTGGGACAAAAGAAGGCCAAGGATTATAGATTTCATGAGAAAGCTCTTGCTGTTAAATTGAACTCTGCTGAGACTTTTATTCAAAACAACCCTTCCAATCATAGTCTTGTCCCCATTGTCTCTAAACCTAGAGATGACTTTCGTCACCATCAACATTCCTTAGTCCGTGGGGCTAGAATTAGATGCAGGGCCCACTGGCTACAGCATGGCAACAAAGGGACCAAGTTCTTCTTTAATTACCTTAAACAAAAGCATGCCAATGAAGCCATTAATAGTATTGTTGTTGATAAAAGGGAGATTGTTAATCCTGATGAAATCAAGGGAGCCTTTGCCTCCTACTACAGTAATTTTTTTTCTTCTAAAGAAAATGAGGAGTCCATAACTCTCAGAAGAATGTTCAGTTCCATTATCCCTAAGAAAATATCTCAGCTCGATTATGTTCTTCTTGGGAAAAATATCACGAAGGAGGAAATTGTTAATGCTTTCAATTCACTTAAGAAAGACAAAACTCTGGGCCCTGATGGCCTCCCAGCTCAGTTTTACCAAGTCAACGTTAGCTGGATTAGTTCAGATCTCCTTGATCTCTATAATGAGGCTTATGAGAAAGGCACACTGGGTAATATGATTAACAGAGGTATCATTAAATTAATCCCTAAAGATGGTGATAAAACTATTATCAAGAATTGGCGCCCAATCACTCTTTTGAATGTTTCCTACAAAATACTTGCTAAGATTATGGCTCATAGATTGGAAAGCATCCTGCCCAAGTTTGTTAACTCTACTCAGACTGGCTTTATAAAAGGTAGATATATCCTCAAAAATCTCATTACTAGCTGGGAAGCCATGAACTGGGCCAAGTCCTCCAACCAAAAAGTTGCAATCCTTCTCCTAGACTTTGAAAAGGCCTATGATAGAATCGAATGGAATTTTATAGACCTGATGCTTAGGGCATTTGGTTTCCCTGACCATTTCTGTAATTACACCAAACTCTTGCTGAAAGATGCTATGGCCCAAGTTGATGTTAATGGCTCTCTCTCTGACCCTTTCTCCCTGAGTAGATCTATCAGACAAGGCTGCCCGCTTGCCCCTGCTCTTTTTTTGATTGCCTCTGAATCTCTATCTTTCATCCTTACTGACAATACCCTTTCTCCGACGGTCAATGGTATCACCTTACCCAACATGGAGAATTTGACCAATTGTCAATTTGCTAATGATACTAGTTTATTTGTTGATTTGGAAGAAGAGAATTTCAGTATCCTTACTAAAAAACTTGACTTATTCTTCTCTATCTTGGGAGCTAAGCTGTCCCAGGCTAAGTGTATTTGCCTTGGCTGGGATGAACAGCCTCCAGGATGGTTTTTGAAACATGGCTTCCAGTGGGGTGGGCCCAGTAACATTGTTAGATACCTGGGCATCCCCTTCTCTGTGGATCCCTCTCTTAAAGATATGTGGCTATGGGTTAAAAAAAAAATCACTAAAAAACTAAACAGCTGGTATAACAGATCCTTGTCTTTAGCTGGTAGACTACAGGTCTGCCAAAAAATTCTAGATCCTCATATAATATATATTACTCCTCGGCTTGGATGTTTAATAACTATCAAATCTTGGAAGTTCAAAAAGCCATAAGGAACTTCCTATGGTCTGATGGTAAAGGCAACAAAAAGATGCATGTGGTTAAGTGGGACTGGTGCTGTACTGATAAAAAACTTGGAGGTGTTGGTTTAAAAGATCGTAGGCTTCAAGGTATGACGTTGGCCACCAAATGGATCTTCCACTGTGTAGACGAAGAAGAACCATGGAAAGTTCTTGTCAGAAGTAATATTATGAGGGGATACCCAAAAAAGGCTAAAAATTGGAAAGATGTTCCATTTGATGATCTTTTAATTGGCAACTTTCCTGTCAATGTGCATGGATCTGCTGTCTTTAAAACCATTTGGAAAGCTTGGGAGTCTTCTAGGCCCTTTATCTCTGATAAGTCCTTCCATACTGATACCCTTCTGCATGGTGAAAGGTCCATTTGGTGGAACCTCCATCTTCAGGGGAAGCCTCTTGCCTTGTCTCAAGGCTGCTCGGCGAAAATTTGGAACAATCTGGGTATTTCCACATTTATTGACCTCTTTGAGGATGGCTGTCTGATTAGCTGGGAGGAGTTAAGAGACAAATATAAGCTTCCTGCTACTCATAAAAAGACTTATAACATGATCTCTAGAGCTTGTAAAGATCTCCCTTCCTCCTGCTTCATTGACTCTCATAGATACCTCAATATCAAATGGCCAGATGGTACCTTGATTAACAAAATCAAAGCCAAAAATGTTTACAATATTCTGAGCAATAATCAAAATATCATAGAACGTATCAACAGGCTTTGGTACACTTCACTGGATACTACAGATTCGAGAAAAATCCTTAATATAATGTGGAAGTCTTCTATTGATCCTAAAATGAGATGTTTTAAATGGCTTATGCTGCTCAATAGACTTCCTATCAGCAGGTACCCTGCTCCTACTGATGTGTGTAGACTCTGCAATCATCCTGATTCTTGTAGACATATTCTTTTTGAATGTAAATTTGCGAAGAAGGTCTGGGCTTTATTTGGCATAACTTATCCTAAGTTCATTGATATCTTTGAAATTCTCACTGGTCATATTCAGGGACTTAAAAAGATTCTAATATTCTATGGCACATTATTTCTTCTAACATTTTATGGCAGCTATGGAAGTGCAGGAATGAAGAAAGGTATCAAGGTATACATAGATCTCTTACTGAGTCTTCATTGAAATTCACACTCTTTAAAATTTCCTCGCAGGTCTGCATCACGATGATGATCGAGAGGGAAAAGCTTATCAGATTCCTCAAGATGGGGCACTCCACCATGTTCGTCTTTGAAATGAAAGATGGTTACAACTATCGTAATCATATGAACAATATGTCTCTCTTCAACAAAACAGTGAAAAAACTACACAAGGAAATCACCAAGAACAAGAATGCGACGGATGATCAGATCTCTATGATTACTCAAATCCAAGCCAATAAAGGAATTGCTTGGATGGAAGGACCCCTTGGCTGGACTGCTTGGGTTGAACAGTTTGAAGATCTTCTACACTAGGACTTTTATGTTTATGACAGTTATTCTATAACTTATGTTTATGACAGTTATTCTATAACTTTTGTTTATCGAACTTTGACATTCTCCGTGTGAGGCCTGCCTCCAGAGCTGAACTCTTCGTGGATACTTATGTTGTTTTTTTGTTTTGCTTACTCTATAGTTAATATAAAAAAATAAAACAATCATCTATAGAATTGATAATCAATTCACATTAAAAAAAAAGAGAAAAATATCCATTACAAAATGATACACCCTACATGTTTAATTAAAAATTAATAGAACATATTAATTGAAAATTATTAATTTAAAAATTTATTAAAATTTTTGACAAAAATATTTATCAAAACATATCTCTAAACAAATAAAAATTACTATTAGGTTTGTTTTTTTCTATTCATTAATTGTAGAACCTTTAAAAATCTTAAAAGAAAATATTTATCAAAAGCAAATCCCTAAACAAATAGAAATACTGATAGATTTCTTTTCTAATAAAAACATTTAAATTTTTTAAAACGGAATTCTAAATTTCTAATTTTAAAAATCTAAAAATAATTTCTGTCAAATTTACCTTATTTTCAGGTTATTAATAATATTTTTTATTTTAATTTCTGATAATGTGTTACCAAATCTCACTTAGACAAGCCATAATAAAAAACGAACACTGGTCGAAATGGTTAAGCCCCCCCACCTTTTAAATTCTCCTTGTGGTCAGCTGGACAGAGAAAAATAGAAGAAAAATCTTCATAATAAATTCGTTTTCCTACCTGTTCTAAAGGCTCGAAGTAGGTAACACACCAAACCAGTGTGGACAGATACAAAATTTCTGTCTAATAACGTGATACCAAACTGCATGGTAGATAGCCCATTAGAGGGAACAAACAAATAATTCTATAGTTTTAGTATTATTTGTTAAGTTTTTGGATTACTTTAAGAAAATTTATTTTTTAATTAATGGTTTAGATTATATTTTATTATCTATTATTAGAATGAGATGGGGAAGATGATCAACATTTAAGATCACATTTCATGTTCTATTATCAGAATGTGATAATTAAAAAAGAGAATTTATAATCACACTCTATAATCTACAATCAAAATGAGATAACTAGATATTGATATCACTTTCCATGATCTATCATTAGATGAAATAGTTAAATAATATATCACTCATTCGAATGGATTAATTAAATAAGACATTGTCAAGATGAAAGTGCTAGACCTTATGTAGCTATCTCTATCTCATCCTACTGACGGAACATAGAATGTGATCTTAAACATTGATTCTCTTTTCCAGCTATCACATTTTGACCATGGATCATAGAGAGCGATTGTTAATTCTCTTCTCTAGCTCTCATCATATGATGCATCATAGACTGTGATTATTAATTCTTTTCTCTAGCTACCTCATTCTGACAATGATTTGTGATTGTGATTGATACGTTGATTATCTTCTCTAACTATCTCATTTGATGATGGATCATAGAATGTGATTATTATTTCTCCTCTATCTCATTCCAGTGATTGATTGTGGAGGGTAATTTTAAATCTCTTCTCTAACTACCTCACCCCAATGATGGATCATGTAATTTGTGATTATTAATTCTCTTCTATAGCTAACTCACTCTGTTGATGGTCATGAAATGCGATCTGAAATGATGGTTCTCTTTTCTATCTATCTCATTCTGCTGATGGATCATAGAGTGTGATCTAACATATCAACAAACAAAATAGTCTCTTCTCTAACTATCCAATTCAAGTATGATTTATAACATCAACAAACAAAATATTTTTTTGTCTATCTACCTCATCCTGATGGATCATAGAGTGTGATCCGAAACATCAACAAAGAAAATAAGATTCTCTTTTCTAGCTTGCTTATCTTGTTGCATCATAGATTATGATCCAAATCATTGATATCGAAAATAATGTCTCCTGTTACTATCTCATCTTGAAATAGAGCATAAAATGCAATCTAAAACAGCAACAATGAAAATAAGATTTTCTTCTCTAACTATTTCATCCCAACTGAATGATAGAATATGATCTGAAATATTGATTAAAAAAATGAATTTAAATAATCTAATAAAAGATTAACAACAATCTTAACCGATTTGTGATTGAATTATTGACAGGGCATACTACATTAAAAAATTTAATATTTAATAAGAAGAAAAAAAAAATCACAGGGAGAAAGGAACAAATTCAGCAGTTTTCCATCTTAGCTGGATGTGAGACTGCATTTTAAACAACAATTTAAATCTATATACACATCTAATCACAAATAACATCATCCAATAACAAGAATTTCTTTATTCTATTCTATTTTTAATCTTACTTTCTTCTTAATCACAAAATTTGATCTGAAACATCAAGAAATCACAAAATTTGATCTGAAACAGCAAGAAAATAAATTCATACAATTGATATCAGAAACTAAACACAAAAATATTACAAACTGTAATAATCATATAACTACAATCACCCAACAATACTCGACAAACCCACTAGATTTCAAAGATTTCTCATACCCATTTGCCAATAGTACTTCAAAGAATTAAAGTTTCAGGGGATCCAGGCCTGAAATTCCTGCCCTGAGGCAAGTACAATTCATGCATTTCTGCCAACATTTTTGGATCATATTCCTTCAAACACTGTTGCCCAAATGGATTGCCATAAATCCCCACCATTTCAGAAGAGAAAACTCTGCCACCTGACAGATTCATCATCATATTCACATATGAATCCCTCAATTTCACCACCAAATGCTTGGGGTTAAACAGCATGAATTTCAGCCTAGGCGGCAACTTCAGCCTCAAAATCCTCTGCTTTCTTCCACCCATCTTTGCAATTCTGAGGTGGCGCCGCCTCTTAATGGGTCGATCCAATCTCTGATACTTCCTTCTCTGCATATAGCGTTTCACAGACTCATAAAAACCCATTTTTTTCGAACTTTTGAAACAACACCTGCACTGAAAATTTCTTCAGGTCTCAGCACTTACAGAACACTTTACAATTTCAAAAACCCATCTGAATTATAGCTAAGAAAAACAACTGAGAATACAGAGCGCTATACAAATTCAAAAACCCATCTGAATTATAGCTCAGAAAAGTAACTGAGAATACAGAACGCTATACAAATTCAAAGACCCATCTGAATTATAGCTCAGAAAAGCAGCTGAGAAATATAAATTGTTCAGCTGACCAACTCTGTATTTACATCTCAGACAGATATCAATGTACAGGGGAGACTCTGAAAGCAGGGATAGTCTTATGACACCATATCTGTATTCATGAATTTATTGTTGAATTCAACACTTCACTTTTTTTTGGTTCAGAGCTTTGGAGTTATATTTTTCACCTAAACTATGTCTGTCTAGCACGGATGTTCACCCACTTCATCTTTATTACAGGTAGAACATATTAATGCATGCAGTGCACCATTTCCTGTCAAGTTATCAGGTGGGGAGCCCACATTTTTTGTGAGGCAAGGATTTCTCCCGATTTGCTGAAAATGGGTATGTGCTTGTAATCCAACCGACTTAGTTTAGTGTTGGAGCATCCATGGAAAATGTGAGCTCCGGTAATACAGCTACCTCTATGGTCCTTTCCAAAACCCATTTGGCTTCCCTATGCTATGTTGTTCATCTCAAACATGAGGGATTGTTTTTGTTTGCTGAGTTCTAGATTTATGGGTTTGTGTCAAGGTTGGCATATCTAAGGGTGTCAAAGAATTTTTTCCAACACATTATATGAGTGACAACAAAGTGCATACATTTTCTCAAAGTCAAGTAATAGTAGTTCATTGTATTTGTGTTTAAGGTTGGCATAGCTAAGGACCTCAAAAGAGTATTGAAATCTAGATAAGGGAGTCAACTAAAAGGTCATGTCTCTTGATTTGTCTAATGCATTATACAAGTACCAAGTGTCTAGGCATGAGATCAAGGACTAATTTCTCAAGGATTAAAAAACTAAGTTTTAATTTCTTTGAGGTGTGTGATAATTAGATCAAATAAAAATATGTTTAGAATTTTATGAATGAGAAATTGCAAATCTCTAGAGTTAATATTATTGCACAAACAAATTGCATAAATTTTCCAAGTAATATTAATTCGTTGTCTTTATGTTAATATTGGCATATCTAAGGGTCTCAAATAGTCCATTGAAGTCTAGATAGGGGACTAATGTCTCAACTAAAGGGTTATGTATGGCAACCTCTCCAACACATTATATAAGTGTCAGTTGTCTAAGAATAAGATCAAGGGCTAATGTTTGAAGGATAAAAAAATTAAGTTTTAATTATTTTAAGGTGTGTGTTAGATCTAATGTAAAGATGTTAAAAATTTTATGAATGAGCAATTGCGAATCCTAAAAGTTCATATTATTGCACGATAAATTGCTTAATTTTCTCAAAGCCAAGCAATAATAGTCCATTGTATTTTTCACCCAATAAAAAGAATGCAACAAAAAGATTATCAAGATCTTCTGACTTATTTGCATAAATCATTGATTTTTTAAAAATACCCCAATCCTCATCATCATTAGACAAGGTTATCAAGATTGATCATTGATGTTCAAAAGATGCCCAAATCCAATGTTAAATTGATCATACCATACAAGAGATAGGTCTACAACTCCAAAATCATACCTTGCACTACCTTCTCAGTACATGTCAAATAATTGCACATATTGAATTCTCTATCATGGCATTTAGGGAAAACCCACATTCCAAACATTGTTTCTAACAATTGTAATAGTTGATAATGATGTATGAGTCTACAATGAAAAATTAGTCTCGATTCAACATTAAATGATGAGTCCAACCATAAAGAAAGAAAAGAAACTACTTTACATGAGAATATGATCAAAAATTTGGGAAAATATTATTGTAGAAATAAATTAAACAAAGTTTTGGGTGAAACGCTTATTAGTGCAATGATTCAACCAACTAGTTGCAGAGTTAGAGCCTTAACTCTTGCAATACAATTATTGGTAAGATGTAGAAGGTTTTGAAGCACCACAAATATAAAGTGGGTCATTTATAGATCCACATATCCATTATATTTTATTTAAATAGCCTTAAAACACCTATAATATAACAAAATAAGTTATAAAAGTGTAAAATATTGCAAAGAAAAAGGGAAATTATTGTTAGAATAACTGAGAGGGGGGTGAATCGGTGGCCTCAAAAATTAATCCAATAATCAACCAAATATATATATCTCAAATATAATTACCCTCAGTTATTTTCAGTCTTTCAAGATGTATGCCTTTAAGTAATCCTAGCAAATATATACTGCTCGGTGAATATATTGTTTATCTTTTCTTAAGCTTTATCGAAATGCAGTAAATAAACTTAGTATTTACCGACCAATCCAGTTTTAGTAATGTGTAAAGAAAAACATCAAAGCAATGAACCATATGCACATTTGACATTTAGATTTTAACGTGGAAACCCTGTTAAGGGAAAAACCACTTGGGACCGATAACCCAAAATTTTCACTCTTCTGAGGTGAGCTCGGTAAAGAGCCAACCATGTTAAAGGCTACAAACACACTGTTAAGTGCGACCTTGTTAGAGGATTCAAAACTAACAGTTTGTCATTTGACCTCGCATTCATTATGTTGTCAACATGAGAAACCTTTTGATACTCTTGAGTATCTCAATACAATAAGGATGGTTAAATCCCACTTTGTTAAGAGATTTTCTAAATCAATGGTTAACTGAAACAGTAAATGATCTGTTCAATAATACAACTTAACTTGCAGATTTTCAGATCTATTGTAAGTCCATAATACCTCTCTGATCAATGTGCTCTTTGATTCCTTTGCTCCCCTTTGTCTTCTTTCTTCTCAGTGAATGTTTTTGCTTCTCTATTGCTTGGTATCTGCAGAATTCTTGGCTCTGTTCTTTAGCATGTATGATCAGATCTGCATGAAGACTTCTATCTTCACTAGAATTATACTTAGCGTTCCTCTTATGATAATGAATTACTTTTCTCTTTATATAGACATGATTTCACCGTTTCAATGTCCTTGCCTTTCTTGTTCTTGACGTGATCCATAAATCTCGCCATGCATTTCTTTAATCTTTAAAGCTTTGCTTTATATTTATTCCACAAATCTCTCCTTGTTATCTATGCTTTAAATCTCCTTCTTATCCTTAGTTCAACTGGTCGATGAAAATAAATAAATTAATCAGTTAAAACTAAATATAGCTACTGCTAGCTAAGTGTTTTGTCATTTTCTAACTCCAGTTGATTTCGGTGATCAACTCTTAGTTTGCTCGGTCATTGACTCCAGTTTTCCTCAGGTAACATTGTCCATCGGTGTTGTATGTCCATCGGGAAACACTGTGAACTTTAGTTATGCTCGGGGTTGCTATGCTCGGTATACACTGTGACTGCTCGGGGTTCTTGGTCCATCAGTGTGCACTATCCGTCAGTGTTTACTGTCACTCGGTGTACACTGGCTTTTCATGTTTTACCGATAACATAAACTTTATCTCTTTGGTTTCTTGAATTCTATGACAATATGTATATGAGAAATCATAACATGTTAGGTTGACATCAATGACAATACAATACATTAACTAATTTAATGTCTTGCATTTACTTTATGCAACTCAGTGATCATCAACTTGTCATCTGTAAACATTCAACCAGTTATAGTTCATCATTCTCTCCCTTTGGCATTGATGGCAACATACTATCACAAAAATATGAAATATGTCAGTTGTAGTTCATTAATCTCTCCCAAACTTATTATTCTATAACCAATTCAAATATCTGGCTCTCGGTAAGCTCTTCTAGCTTAGATTTTATTCTTGCAAAGTGTCTTCTTCATTCCCTTCAATGGATAGATGTAGCAACTTCTGTCTTCTGCTTCTGTCTCTCCCTTTGTTGAAGAATTTCTTCTCCAATTCTCTAGATAGATATGCAGTGTTAACTTTCTCCAATACTCTCCCTTTGATAGATGGTCACTTCATTGAATATCTTTATCCTTTGAAGCCTTCTCTCCCTTTGGATGTTCTTCTCTTTCTGATGGATCATCATTGGATATCTCTCTCCCTTTGACATGTATCCCTGATGGATATTTCATATTTGATATCTCTTTCCCTTTGACATTAATGCCAAACATAAATATATATATAATGTATCTCCTCTCCATCAGCTATGTAGCTCTATAGTAGCCAACAATATCTCTGGTGTTTGGTTCTAATAAGTACCTTCTTGTACTGATGTGCCATTTCAGTCCATATCTCTACTTGCATCAACATGATTGATCTTTTGATAATGTGTGGGCTGATGCAGCCTCCAAGTCAGTGTAACTTGACTAGTAGACAAGGGTCCAACCCCTAGTCTATTCCTCAGGTACTCAAATGTATCTTTTGGCAATGGCTTTGTGAATATGTTTGCTAATTTTTCTTTGGATTGTACATATTCCAGTATCACTTCTTTCTCTTGTACTTTTGTTCCCTTAAGTAATGATACTTAATAGCTATGTGCTTTGACTTAGCATGCATTATGGGGTTCTTGGAAATGTTAATAGTACTAGTATTATCACAATAGATAATCACTGGATCAAGAATTTCCATACTCATACCTTTCAACAATTGTTTGAGCCATGCAATGTTAGAGAAATTTGTTGCTGCAGCCACATATTCTGCTTCTGCAGTTGATTGAGATATGCATCCTTGCTTTTTACTTATCCATGTGACAAGTCTGTCACCCATAAAGAATGCTCCTCATGTTATGCTCTTTCTATCATCTATGTTTCCAACCCAATCAGCATCAGTATAGACTTGTAGCTCAAATTTGCCTTCTTTATTATACCACAAACCATAGTCTTCGGTATTCTTCAGATATCTCAGAATTCTTTTGAAAGCAGTCATGTGTGATTCCTTGGGATTAGCAGAGAATCTTGCAACTATAACAACTGCATGTGCTATATTTGGTCTAGTATGTACAACATACATTAGTTTTCCAATCATAGATTTGTATAAGGTTTGATTTACCTCCATTGACTTGTCTTCCTTTGTCAATTTTCATCTGGTTTCCATATGTGTTCTAATTGGTTTGGAGTCCCCCATTTTGAATATCTTCAAAACTTCTTTGATGGATTTGGATTGTGTGATGTAGATGCTTGCATCTTGTTGTAGAATTTGTAGACCAAGAAAAATTTTGATCTCTCAAAACATTGACATCTCAAACTCTTTGCTCATTCCATCAGAAAATGACTTTCATGACATATCATTACCTCCAAATATGATATCATTGACAAATATCTCAGCAATCAAAATCTTATCATCGGTATCTCCTTTCAAATATAGTTACTGTTATCACTTATTCTATTGAATCCAATACTAATGAGATAACAGTGAAGTCTTTCATACCATGCTCTCAGTGCTTGTTTCAATCCGTACAAGGCTTTGTGTAGCTTACATACCATGTTCCTCTTGTTAGGATCAACAAACCCTCTATGTTGTTCAATGTATACCTCCTCTTCTAGTATTCCATTCAGAAATGCAAATTTTACATCCATTTGGTATACAAGAATCCTTTGACTTCTCCATTCTCATTTAGTTTATTTATGAATATCCATTTGGTACCAATGACATTTTTGTCACTCGGTCTAGTTACTAATGTCCATGTTTTGTTCTTCTCAATCTTTTATATCTCTTCATTCATTGCACTAACTCATTCTTGATTCTCAAGTGCAGTATTGACAGATTTAGGCTCAAAATCACAAATTAAACATCTAGTGTTAAGTGACTTACTTCTTGTTCTCATTCCATCTCTTTTGTCTCCAATGATTTGGTTTTGTGGATGGTGTCTTCTGACATATTTAGCAAGCACGGGTTCAGATCTTTTTTCATCATTTTGATCTTCTTTGTGATTGTCATCACTCAGGTTAGCATTCTGATCATTTTCCTCATTTTTGGTGCGTGTTGCTCAGTTGCATTGTTATGACGCTCGATAGCATTACATTGTTTCTCAGGCAAGGTGTTAGGTTCTTCAGTGTAGACAAATTTGTTATAGTCCTCTGGTTCCTTTCTACTTTCCTCATAATTGTTCTCACCAAATTCATCCACTTTAACATTTTCACTTTCAATGATTTTGTTAGAGGATTTGTTAAGACATTTATAAGCTTTTCTTTTGGTAGAATAACCTAGAAATATTCCTTCATCACTTTTGGAGTCAATTTTCCCATCTCTATCATCTTTCAAAATATAACACTGACTTCCAAATATTATGAAGTAACTCAAATTTGGTGTGTATCCATACCATAGCTCATAAGGTGTCTTATTGGTGTCTTTCTTCAATTGAACTTGGTTCAGTGTGTAGACAATAGTACTTATAGCTTCTCTCCATAATGTTTGTGTGAAGCCTTTTTCAATCATCAGTATTCTGGCACAATCAACAATTGATCTATTCCTCATTTTAGCAATCCCATTTTGTTGTGGTGTTCTTGGTGCAGAAACATGTCTTGTATTCCATGCTCATTACAAAAGTTAGTGAATTCATCATAAATAAAATCTCCTCCTCTATGATCTTAGACATTTCAGTTCTTTTCCATTTTGTTTTTCAATTATAGCTTTATGCCATTTAAACATCTTAAATGCTTCTGATTTCACTTTTAAGAACGTGATAGTCATCTGTTAGAAACACTAAGAGGGGGGGTGAATCAGTGTTTATCTACTTATTATATTTCAGCCAAAAACCAATATGCATTCAAGAATATTAACACAAGAACACATAACACATGATTTGATTACGGAGAACCTTGATCAGAGGAAAACTCTGGTGGGGATTAGTACCCATAAAATATTGTACTAGGTATAATGAACCTGTTAAAGTTCATTTGCCCTGTTAGAATCACTCTTTACAAATTGAGTACAATGACCTGGTTAAGGGTTTGACCCTATTAAGAGTCTTTTACAATAACCTTGTTAGGGGTGGTGGACTCACTATCCAATAAGATGAAGGCTACAACCCTCTGAATGTTGATATGCACTATATCAAAAATGAACTGTTGTAGTGACACTGTTGTCTGATCAGTTCCGTGTGTGCATGGATGCTCTTACTTCTTCAAAGAGCTATATCATCTTCTGACTTCATTATGCTGTCCCTCTGTAACTTCTTACACAATAATTGACACTTGTAACATAACTTTACATTACATACTTATAGCTTTAAATCTGAATAGGCGCGACCCAAAACAAATCATTAGTCTGCCCTAAAACAAAAATATACAATGCTTCCGAACAAGTCAGCCCAAGCATGTTTACAGTAACATTAATTACATTATTACAAACTTATAACTAAAGGCACTTAGCCATTACATTATAAAATCATACACGCTAATCAAAACTGTAGTCGGCTTCCATGCTCTGTTTCCTGGACTGCAGGTCTACTAATCTGTCTGTAATTTTTCCGTACTGATGTTCCGTACTCTATGCGTTTGGATCTAGTATGTATATACACCATAGATTATATATCTAAGCATGCATGTTCTGGTGTGATCTCTAACACATGCGTTGATGTGCTGATCTCTGTATCTCTCTGTCTGTCCTATTTTCTGTACTTAGTCATTTTATCTTCTAAGTTATCTTTGATAAAAACTTAGTATGACTTTGTTTCCATGATTGACAACACAAAGTAAGTCATGCTTCCTCAAGAATTCAACTTTCCAACAATCTCCCCCTTTTCCATTTATGGCAACAAAGGAATGTGGGTAAGTTACTCAAAATGACTTCATACAAAAATGATTGTATATCATAATACTTAATGATATATACATATATAATTTTCCTCATATACACATTCTATACTACTCCCCCTTTGACATTAATGACAAAGGTGTGCAAAAATTGTAAGTCCTCAACATACTTACTCTAT
>MU223614.1:1109225-1119385 GCA_018584345.1 Thuja plicata | reverse complement strand
GGGGGGGGGGGGGTGAATCAGTGCTTATCTACTTATTATATTTCAGCTAAAAACCAATATGCATTCAAGAATATTAACACAAGAACACATAACACATGATTTGATTATGGAGAACCTTGATTAAACGAAAACTCCGATGGGGATTAGTACCCACAAAATATTGTACTAGGTATAATGAACCTGTTAAAGTTCCTTTGCCCTGTTAGAAGCAGTCTTTACAAATTGAGTACAATGACCTGGTTAAGGGTCTGACCCTGTTAAGAGTCTTTTACAATAACCCTGTTAGGGGTGGTGGACTCACTATCCAATAAGATGAAGGCTACAACCCTCTGAATTTTGATATGCACTATATCAAAAATGAACTGCTGTAGTGACACTATTGTCTGATCAGTTCCGTGTATGCGTGGATTCTCTTACTTCTTCAAAGAGCTATATCATCTTCTGACTTCATTATGTTGTCCCTCTGTAACTTCTTCTTACACAATAATCAACACTTGTAACATAACTTTACATTACATACTTATATCTTTAAATCCAAATAGGCGCGACCCAAAACAAATCATTAGTCGGCCCTAAAACAAAAATATACAATGCTTCCAAACAAGTCAGCCCAAGTGTGTTTACAATAACATTAATTACATTATTAAAAACTTATAACTAAAGGCACTTAGCCATTACATTACAAAATCATACACGCTGATCAAAATTATAGTCGGCTTCCATGCTCTATTTCCTGGACTGCAGGCCTGCTAATCTGGCTGTAACTTTTCCATACTGATGTTTTGTACTCTGCGCATTTGGATCTAGTATTCATATACACCATAGAGTATATATCTAAGCATGCATGTTCTGGTGTGATCTCTAACATGTGCGCTGATGTGCTGATCTCTGTATCTCTCTGTCTGTCTTATTTTCTGTTCTTAGTCATTTTATCTTCTAAGTTATCTTTGACAGAAACTTAGTATGACTTTGTTGCCATGATTGACAACACAAAGTAAGTCATGCTTCCTCAGGAAGTCAACTTGCCAACATCATCATCATAGAATAGTCATCAAAAAATAGAATGAAGTATCTATCACCATAATAGCTCTTTGTTCTCATTGGTCCACATAAGTCAGTATGGACTAACTCTAGTATAGCATTAGATGTATAGGTTTTTCATTTGAAACTAGACTTTTTCATTTTACCTTTTTGATAATTCTTACACATGACATGGTCAAGCTTTGACATGCTCGATAAGCCTCTTACTTTTATTTTCTTGTTTATCCTAACGATGTTGTCAAAATTCACATGACATAACGTTTTATACCACAACCAAATGTCTTCATTTCTAGCCAATAAACAAGAGGTCTCAATCTTATCAAGATAGAATAGGTTACCTTTTGTTTGTTCACCATTATCGATCAACCTTCCTAATTCATTATAGATTTTTGCCTTTTTGTTCTCAAATACAATTCGGTGACCTGTGTTATTCAGTTGTGAAACACTCAATAGATTATAGTTAAGTCCTTTCACCCAATATGCATTTTCACATCTTATCAGATTATTCAACATGATGGTTCCTTTACCTTCAACTGGACAAGGTGAGTTATTACCCATTTTTACTGATCCACCATTATAATATTCAAAAGTTTCAAACTTTTCCTTATCTCCATTCATGTGGTGATTACAATCACTATCAATAATCCAGACATCATTTTTGCTAACTTTAGATATGATTGCAGTTTCAACATACCTTTCTTCTTCGTCTGAATCATTGTTCATAGAAAAACATACTACCTCAACATCTTCATTAGATTCGGTGTCAGTATTTTCAGCTTTGTTTTCCACTAGATAACAAGCCTTCTTGCCTTTTTCCTTGTAGTCTCAGTTGTCTCTTTTGTCAGATTGTCAGTTTCTTCGGTAATCTCGGTCATCACTTTTGTCAAACTTCTTTTCATGAGATCTACCATTGTTTCTTTCATCTTTTCAATTGTTAGGGCATCTAGCAACAAAGTGTCCAATTTCTTTGTAATTAAAACAAACCAAAGGTAGTTTACCTTTGTATCTAACTTTACCTCTTTGCAATCTTCTAGCCATTAGTGCTTCAATTTCATCAAGTTCTAGTTCATCACTATCACTTTCACTATCATTTCTCATAGTGTGTTTATGCCTTGATTTACTTATTTTCAGAGAAGATTTGAATGTAGACTCAATAGTTGGTAAGACTTTTTTGTCATAGTTATTCATCTCAAATGAAATAAGTCTACCATTAAAACTATCAAGAGTAAGATTTTTATTTGCTACTGCTCTCATTTCTTGAATAGAAAATACTCTAATAGCATAAACAGGTAGTAAGGTTCTCATAAATTTACTTACCACTGTTTCTTCTTCAAGTACACCTCCTACTCCTCAAATAGCATTAACAACCTCTTTGATTCTGCTACTGTACTAATTGATGTTCTCTCCTTCTTTCATTCTTAGGTCATCAAAATTTCCTCTTAGGATTTCTTCCTTAGCTCTCAGCACATTTGTATCTCCTCCAGGTACTAGCTTGATTTTATCTCACATTTTCTTTTCAGTGGTGCATGTTTTGACATCTTCAAATTCAACATCGGATAGTGAAGAAGCAAGTTCTATCATCATAGAGTTGTGTTCATGTTTATCTCTCAATTGATCAATAGTAAAAGGTCATGTCAGTACAACATATTTAGTGTCCAAGTACTGTGTGACATCATTTCCAATACTTGATAGGTGGATTTTGATCTTTCTTTTCCATGATGCAAATTTGTCTTTGTTCAACTTAGGCACATCCCTTTTACTCATCTTGTGATCTTTAGCTTGAGTCTTGAAACACTCTTCCAAGAACCAAATCTCTGATACCAATTGTTAGAATAACTAAGAGGGGGGCTGAATCAATAGCCTCAAAAATTAATCTAATAATCAACCAGATATATATCTCAAATATAATTACCCTCAGCTATTTTTAGTCCTTCAAGATGTATGTCTTTAAGTAATACTAGCAAATATATACTGCTCGGTGAATATATTGTTTATCTTTGTTGGCAAGTAATCAATTTTGTGTAAATTTGATTCAATTTTTTGTTGTCATTTATGGCAACACATCTGGGTTTCAGATTGATTCCAGTAAAGATAAGTTTTGATGATTCAGAAATCGACTAAGTGTAGAAGCAGAGATACAAAAGTGTTTTGGATGTCGAAGATCGAAATCGATGATTTAGGGCAAGTGATCTTAGAGGAAGATAGTATGGGGTATTTATGACATCCACCTAAGATCGATTTGGCTTTGGTTAAGTCTATGGTGAGTTAGAAAAAATTGAAGACAGACAGACTGCAGCAAAACAGCGATACAGAGCAGTTGGACAGTAGCGAAGATTGAGGGAGTATGCCTTGGACTCCAGATAATCAAAGTTGTTTTTGGGTTGTTGATAACGTCCACATTGACTATGCAAGAGCAATGACTATGCATTTGATATTTACTATATTAAATGTATTCTGTATTGAAGGTTGACTTTGTAATATTTGTAATATTCATATTGAGAGCCAACTTTGTAAAGTTGTGAGATATATATGTAAGATCTTTTTGATAAAGATAGATGTTGTTTTTAGGGGGTTAGTTGGACAGGTGGATGATTTTTTAAGCGAATAGAAGAGAAGAGAATGACAAAGATCATTGAAGAACTATAAAGGAACTATCTAAGCACCAGTGTTGCTTGTTTTTGTTCATAAGTGAGAACACTTTGTAACCTGAATTATCTTGTAAGAGTTGTAAGCTCAGTTGGCCCCTAACAGGGTGTTGTGAACCTTTAATAGGGTTGTAATTTCTTTAACAAGGAAATGTGCTATGTAATATTCAGCTCCTAATAGGGCTAGGTCTCCTAACAGGGACATTAAACTTTAATACATGTTTGTGGGTACCATCCCCATCGGGGTTTTTCCTTGGCCATGGTTTCCTTGAAAACAAAATATGGTGTTATGAGTACTGTGTCATTTTCTTATGTTCTTTTCTTTACTGCAAGTTTATGGTTAATATTTAAATGGTTGAAGAATTTAATTAAGTGGTATAATATTGATTCACCCCCCCCCCTCTTAGTATTATCCAATCCTAACAATTGGTATCAAAAATTTTGGCCCTTGGAGAGAAAGTCTAACAGCTTGAGGGAGATCAAAATGGATTTGGAGAGTTTCCAAGAAAAATTTGATGCTGCACTTGAAGACCTTGACAAAGCAAAAGTAGAAAATGGAGAGTTGAGATTCAACATGTGAAGAGCTAAGAAATTTATAGAGAAACTCAAAGATCAACTTGAGCTTTCCAGAAATCAAATACAAGATCTTGTGGTTCAGATAAAAGAGGATTTAGATGAAGACAGTTCAGATCAGGTGAAGCAACTAAAAGAAGAGAATGAAAATTTGAAACTTGAAAATGAGACTATGGCTAAAGAAATATAGGTATAGAAGGATGCTAAGAAGAAAGTTGAAGAAGCTTTAAACAGTGCATTAGATCAAATGAAGAATGAGGCTGACAACTACAAGAATAAGTATATGGAAATGGAAAAATTCAATCAGATTATAAAAGGTGAACTTGTTGAAGAAAAGAAACACATTGAGAAACTTCACACCAATAGTGATTTGATTGATGAATAGAGAGACAAACATAAATCTAAAGGTGATATGACTGGTATTGGCTTCAATGAAGCTGAATGTTCAAAGAATCAAGAAGAGAAATCCAATGAGAAGACTGATGCTGAGAAACCTTCTATTGAAGAACCTAAAGAGAAGATCAAACCCTTCAGAGGTAGATGCTTTGGCTGCAACAGATTTGGACACATGAAGAAAGACTGTAGAGGTAATGCCCCTTTTAGAAATTTTTCTGGCTATTGTTTTAAATGTAACATATATGGGCACAAGAAAGTAGAATGTAGAAAACCTAATCAATCTGGATATAGACAAGACAATGGAAGAGAACCCACAGTGAAACCTACATGATACAAATGTAACAACATTTGACACATTGTGAAGTACTATAACCTGCAAGTTAATTAGGAAAGAAGAGCTCATATATGTTACAAATGCAATAAGCCAAGACATTTAGCAAAGTTTTGCAGATATAATGGATCAGACAACAGAAGAGTACCACCTCCTATGAATTCACAGAAGAATGGAAATGATATTGGTAAGAGTGTTGCAGATTTGAAGAGTGATTTTCAAAGTTGTTTTAAGAAGGAAGAAGATAGAAATAGTGGTAAGATATGGAAGATAAAGAAACAAGTGAGACATCAGTTGAGGGAGAGTCAGTAGAGGTTGTATGCACCCTAAAATGGTCGCCTAGACTATGGGCCCCATTTATCATTTTATCAATTTATCAAATTCTTGAGTCAATGCTTTGCAACATTTTCAATTCAAATCAATTTCCTTGATCAAATCGTAATTAATTTAATTATTTCACTATTTCCTAAGGTTTGATCTTTTTTTAATAATATTATTTAATTAAAAGAAACATCTCTTTTTATCAAATGAAATAATCTTATTTAAATAAAAGAAAATATATTTTAAATGAAATAATCTTATTAAATTAAAATATCCCCTTTTAATTAAATGATTTTGTCTTATTTAATTAATATCCCTCTTTTAATTAAATAATCTTATCTTATTTAATTAAAAGAAAATTCCTCTTTTAAATAAATAAAATTCCCACTTAAAGCTCTCTTTTTGATAAAAAAGGAAATAAATCAAATAAATAAATAAATAAAAATCCTTTTTCTCTACATCTTCCTAAGTTGTGGGTTTTTTTGCCTCTTAATCATAGCCTTTTGATCTTGCCTTTTGAAGATTTAAAGCACATGGATCAACCAAGATTTAATCTCTACCATTGCTTTTTTTTCCTTTTTTTTACCTCTTAATCTTCATCATCCATTGCTCTTTATAAGGAAGCCTCTCCTTCTCATTTGCATAATTATGATAATCGAAAACACACACATTATTTAGTTTATTGTTATGTTGCAGGATTGGAGAGCAATTTTGGAGGTGAATTTGAGCACTTGAGCTTGGATATTGCAACTTCTCTCTTCTTGTCTTCTTCTTTCATGCCCCCATGACAATCCATTTAGATTAATTTTGCATTCGCATTTTAGATTAGACTCATATTTTCTTTCATAGATTAATTTTGCATTCGTATTTCTTTTCATAGAATAATCATGCATTGTTATCATACAGATTAATTCCATTATCATATAAACAAAATCATGCATTGTCATATAGAATCTCTTGTTTTATGGTGTACTTGTAGGGGCACAAACTAGGTCAATTTGAGGGCCTTCATCACACACCTTTGCACTCCATGAATAAATATCTATGAGTCACCATTTGAGACCTCATTCTTAAGTGATCTTGGATATAATGATTCATAGAAGTGTGACACATTTTTAGCACACATTTTTGGCGCCCATCGTGGGGCAAAACATCCATTTTTGTCATCACATTTGAAAATTTATTCTATCTTTTGTCCATTATTCTCTCATTGTTTTTAAAAGCTTTAATTTGAGCAAAATCTAACCCCACCATCATGTCTGGATCGTCATTTCGGTTGAAAATGACTATAAACTTGCCCA
This sequence comes from Thuja plicata, assembly GCA_018584345.1. Classification (NCBI taxonomy): domain Eukaryota; kingdom Viridiplantae; phylum Streptophyta; class Pinopsida; order Cupressales; family Cupressaceae; genus Thuja; species Thuja plicata. The sequence goes on along the minus strand of MU223614.1, from coordinate 1,112,777 downwards.
TATTTGATGAAAGTCAAATCTGTGGCAAATATTTTTGCCCAAACAAACTTGCACAGAAATCGAGGTAGATTTTGGATCATCTCTGTAGGCAGCCCGAGGAAAAATTTTGAAAAAAAAAATCTGAAAAGAAAAATAAAAAAAAATCAAAAAATCAAAAATCAAAAATAAAAATTTAGATTTTTTTTAACTATGTTAAATTTGACGGCCATATGACCGTTAAAATTTGGGCCTTCTGTGACGGCCCCCAGCCTGTCAAATTTAAGCTCACAGTTTGCTAACATCAGCAAGGTTTGAAAAGTCTTTGCCTTCACCATTGGAGTTTTTGAAATTGTAGTCTAACTTCAAACGATCATATCTTGCTTATTTTAGGTCCAAATTGAGTGCAATTTTTTTTCATTTTGGGTAGAATTGTCTGAAAATTTCTGGTTTGTTCTTAGTTTCTAGATTTTAATCATAGATTTATCATAAATTATATTTTTTCATCACTGTACCTGTCTAATCCTCTTTTTTGCAGCTTCTGAAGCCTCGTACGGGCTCATACGGTAACATTTTTTAGTGCAATGTTTTTTGAAAGTGTGTGATTTTTCATCTACTTTCTTAATATGCAATCAGATTTCTAATTTTATGATTTTTCTAATGCTAACCAATCTTTGGCTTTGTTGTTCTTGATGCCTATCTTTGATTACAACCTAACAGTGGTTTGCAGGACGTTGAAAAAGAAGACTCAAACAAAGACTAGTAATGAAATCTTCTTGCAGGTTGCCTTGATTGATAGCGCGCTAAATATTGTACTTACATTTTGTTTTGTTTTATTAAAATAGGAACCCACATGTAGGACTTCTAAAATGAACTTCTATTTGGTATTTTTAGGAATGACAATAATGTTAGGAAACTATGCTCTCACCCTTTTGGGATGATCATAAATCCAAAAATATTATTGTCATTTTCTTATGTGTTTGAAGTGTCTTTTGGATTGTAATCCTAAGAATTATATGAACGTATCCTCTCCCCTCACCTTTGTGGATCTTGGGTGTAAGAGAAACTCATATAATTCTTTTAGCATGGCTACCTCCCAAGTGCTTTAATAGAGCCAGTGAGAGTGGATTACCCAACCGGTAACAGGCTAAAGCAAAGCCCTTCCAAATCGGTATATAAAAAATGTCATTGTGATTAGTCTCACAGTGGACAGGTGTGAATTCGTTGTGGCAACCAAAATCTCTTCTAGTACCCTAGTGGTGCGTTAAAGTCCCTACATTGTTAAGGTGAAAACCTTGCTTTGAAAGGATTGGGAGAGCCCCCTTAATTGGGAAAATGACTTGATCACAACCACTTGAACAGATTCCTTGACTACAAACTTTGTTTTAGTGACCAAAAACCCTCTATCTGTTGGCGCGAAAGGTCAGAGAATGACTAAGATGTCCCACATTTTCATGGCTCTTAGTAGAGACAACAATCCTTTAGAAAGAAATTCTCTTGGGATTCGAAGCTTGGTGTGCCTGAGAAGTGAGTGCACATGTAAGGAGCACGTGCCTCCAAGCTTCTAAGTTGTCCAATATGAATAAGTGTGGCTGAACTTTGATTCAAGTGGGAATTCAACACATATTGTCCTAGCTTACCTAGGTTGTGATGTGACTGTTTCTTTTACAACAAACAATTTGCTTGATGTGTCTTGTGTGAGTGAAAGATCAAAACATACACCCAATCATTAAGACAAACACCAAAACGATCAACAAATCTACATTCTTAAGTGTCAAACTGTCAACTTCCTCATTTTTGCTATCCTATCATTTTTAGTCTTCCAAGGTTGATCCATAATAGATTAGGTCACTTACCCCACTGTTAGAAGCTTGTTTACACTTTGGATTCTTGCATTTTGACCTCTTGAAATAGTAATCTTTGGTTTCACAAGTGACCTTGCTTGGAGTTGGTGAGCTAGAAACTATCCTTATTGAGAAGATAAACCTTTAGATCCTATGATAACACACTTGGAGAGTCTTAGTAATCTCTTGTCCATTCACTTCCATACAAAATTCAAATTCAATAAATATAACTTGGGTAAATCATCCTCCTGATCCATATGTGTTAGGGTATTCACCCTTTTATTGGGCACCTTTGTGGTAGTGTTGGTTTATACCTCTTGCTAAATTCTATCTTATCACCTCTCTTTTGGACAAGTGAGTGCTTTTACTATCCTAGTTTTGTACCAACATTTCTTAGGGTCATCCTATCACCTAGTACCTTTTTTTTCATGCCATTTACAACAAGATATCAAGTAAATCAAGGGAAGCAACCTCAAGTTGTTTTTAACCAATTACCCTTAGTTCAAACTCACCAAAAACGTAAGGGAAAAGTGCCCATATTTGACCAATCACCTAGGAACAATTTTAAAGTTTGGTTTGACTCCAAGAGTCACCTTAGTGAGTTGAGTACCCCCTCAGCATCTTCTCACTCTTCTATGGATATGAGTTACACAATGACTCAACAAGAGAGGGAAGACATGGATAAATGCCTTGATGACATATTTCTGAAGCATAGAGATGCTATTTCATTTGGTGGTTCCTCTTGTGACAATCGCCCAATCTCACCCCTTATCTCAACTAGATATATAGATGCACACCAAAGGGTTGTAAGCGATAAGCGATGAGCCTATCAAGAAGCACAATTGCATCATGACAACCAAAATTATGAGCCTTATGATACTTAGGTGAACACAACACATACCAATGACTTGTTCATACATTTAGGACCAAGTTCACCACCCAAAATTCCTTCAAGATACACGAGTGAAAGAATCAAGAGAATTGAGCATGAAAAGAAAGCCTTCCTAGATGGACAAGCTAAAAAGGAAGAGCAATTTAGACTCCTAGAGTTGGAGAGAAAAACTTTGTTGGAAATGGAAAGGAAAGCCTACCAAGAAGAGCAAGACAGACTCTTGGCCCAACAACACAATGATCAATTCAACAATATGCATGTTGTTGTTGGAAACAACTCTCCTCCATCCACACGTCCTAAGACTCCCTGAAGTAGAAGATGTTCAAGAACACCTTCACGATCTCCTAGCCCTAGAGGAAGAAGGGCCTCAAGACATGATCATTATAGAAGAAAAACACCTCCTAGGAACTCAAGACAACCATCACAATGTGCTCATCATGGTTCACAATATGGGGGTAGTAGTTCAAGTTTTGACCTCACCTCCCAAGACTTCATGAAAATGCAACAAGAACCACTTTTCCAGCAATATGTGGAGAAATATTTAGAGAAAAACAAAGACAAGTTCCTAGAGAGTTTAATCAACAAGGGTGCTAGAGTCCCTTACAACTTTGATGTGGATAAGAATATTAAGAAGCAAGGCCCATCTCAAGAAGAGGAAATCAAACAACTTAAGAACATGATGGAGAAGATGTTAGCACCCAATAATTCATTCACACTAGATTCAATTTGTCCTAATCCTTTTGACAAAAGTATTAACATGAAAGAGTTCCCTAGAAAGGTTGAGATCCCTCAATATGACAAATATGATGGGAATGGAGATCCACATGATCATGTGCGCCA
>MU223614.1:1069135-1090861 GCA_018584345.1 Thuja plicata | reverse complement strand
TTCTTGAATCAATGCTTTGCAACATTTTCAATTCAAATCAATTTCCTTGATCAAATCGTAATTAATTTAATTATTTCAATATTTCCTAAGGTTTGATAATTTTTTCAATAATATTATTTAATTAAAATAAAACATCTCTTTTTATCAAATGAAATAATCTTATTTAAATAAAAGAAAATATCTTTTAAATAAAATAATCTTATTTAATTAAAATATCCCCTTTTAATTAAATGATTTTATCTTATTTAATTAATATCCCTCTTTTAATTAAATAATCTTATCTTATTTAATTAAAAGAAAATTCCTCTTTTAAATAAATAAAACCCTCACTTAAAGCTCTCTTTTTGATAAAAAGGGAAATAAATCAAATAGATAAACAAATAAAAATCCTTTTTTCTCTACATCTTCCTAAGTGGTGGGTTTTTTGGCCTCTTAATCATAGCCCTTTGATCTTGCCTTTTGAAGATTTAAAGCACATGGATCAACCAAGATTTAATCTCCACCATTGCTTTATTTTCCTTTTCTTACCTCTTAATCTCCACCGTCCATTACTCTTTATAAAGAAGCCTCTCCTTCTCATTTGCATAATTATGATAATCAAACAATGCACACATTCTTTAGTTTATTATTATGCTACAGGATTGGAGAACAATTTTGGAGGAGAATTTGAGCACTTGAGCTTGGATATTGCAACTTCTCTCTTCTTGTCTTCTTCTTTCACGCCCCCATCGCAATCCATTTAGATTAATTTTACATTCGCATTTTAGTTTAAACTCATATTTTCTTTCATAGATTAATTTTGCATTTGTATTTTCTTTCATAGAATAATCATGAATTGTTATCATATAGATTAATTCTATTATCATATAGACAAAATCATGCATTATCATATAGAATCTCTCATTTTATGGTGTACTTACAGGGGCACAAACTAAGTCAATCTGAGGGCGTCAATCACACACCTTTGCACTCCATGAATAAAGAGCTATGAGTCACCATTTGAGACCTCATTCTTGAGTGATCTTGGATATAATGATTCATAGAAGTGTGACACATTTTTAGCACACAGAGGCTACTGGATCTTTGCCTGATGGTAGCAAAACAGAGTCGACCTAATTGGCCGATCATGGCCTTAGGGGGAGCATTGGATACAGACATCAAAATTTATCCTGCCCCAAAATTCATGGATTGAGCTCGAGCGAGCTTGGGTATAATCTTGGTCGACATCATTAAATATACATTTAAGAGTGCAACATCAGTCGATGCATATATTTTGTTCGCGAGATCTAACAACCGACTGGACATTTTTATGTAAAAGTAAAATTCATGACTTAAACTTGTATAAAGAACCATTTGATGACATGTTTCTTTACCATTTGATGAAGAGCAAACTAAGCAGATTAGAGAGTAGAGAAATTCAAACTATTCTGCATTGGTCATGTGTGATCGATTGAAGGAAAAACTCAGTGTTCAGCGGAAGAAAGGTATTTACATCATCTAGCCGTGGATGCACCTATTATTTTTTATGTTACAGATCAACCTAGGTATAAATTTAAGAAACATTTGTTCAAGTCATTTAAAGATGATCCAGAGGGAGAATTTTCCCAAACCCTGTATGGCGTATTATATGTAGAAGATATTAGGGCTTACATACATTGTAAGTATGATATACTGGGAATTGATGATATATCAACTAAGATGGAGTAAATTAATGATAATGGAATCATGAGAGAAGAATACAAACACATTAATCAACTAAGCATAATGAAAATTTTGGACTTATGCAAATTTGATGAAGATGAATGATTCAAGATACTATTAAGTAGGGTTCATGATCAGTTTATCTGGATAGGTGATCAACTTGTGAAGATTTTTAGTGACCTAATCCATGAAATCACTTGACTAGACAACACTAGAGTCATCCCTATTACAGAGAAACATGTAAAGAAAGAAGCTGAAACCCTAACTCATTCCAAATGGGACAGACGGGCAATGATAGTAAACGACATCTTTCAACAAGATGTAAGATTGATTGCTATGATACTTGGGTACAAGTTCTACTACAGTAGCAGACCTAACTTAGTATTTGCTGGGGTAATCATGATGGCATGGAGAACGGTGAAGGATAATGTAAAATACAACCTATGCAAAGTTCTAGCACAACAATTCCTTGAGAATGTGACGCTAGTGAAGAAGGACAGAACTAAGACCTTAATATTTGGTTCATTGTTAATGCATATGTTTATGCATATTGAGCACAAATTTCCTGGCTTACATCATAGTGGTTGGAAAATTGGGATACCTACTGGTATTCTAATTTTGCAGACCTACAAGAGACAAAATGCTACTTGGGTTGATGGAGAATTGTTTGTTATGATCAAGATCCTACAGAGATAGATGAAAACCGGATACAAGATACATGAAGACATTGTTGAAAAATACAAAGATACAATATGTTTCATGGTTGAAACTGATTGTGTATGTTTTGAAGCAGTCATACCCAGAAAGAAATGGTGTTATCCCATGGGTTATGAAGTAAGTTCTTAAGTACTTACCATGCAAGTAGAACATGTCCTTGCATCATAAATTGATACAATAGAGGAAAGATGGGGAACATATGAGGAGAAATCAGCAAAGGTGGGAGAAGAACAGACTAGAGGAAGAGAAAGATTGAGAATCTTGTACATGAATGTGGAGTAAAAGTTGGGTTGACAGAAGAAGAACTGAAAGAAGTGAAAAAGAAGATGACAGAAAGATATCTTGGACCAGCAAGTGGAAGCATTGCAGCCCCTCCCACCCCTGAGGTAGTTATGGTAGATATTCCACCTCCTCCTCAATAGCAAATAGCACAAGCAGAAAACATTACTTCTAGAGTTACTAGATCAAGCATGCAAACATCACCTCAAGAGCAGAGCACAGTAGGAGAGGAGAAGAGAAGAAAGTAGAAAAACACATATGGAAACCTGACCTGAAGATGCTAGAGAAGAGAGCATTAGAAAAAGTAAAATTGGTCACAATTGATAAATACTATAACATGTATGAAGAAGCAGACAAGCTTAAGATTGAAGACATTGCGATAGAACACTTACTTAATTTCAAGAAAACACTTTTAGAAATTGAAGGAAGTATACCTATAGACTTATATGGGAGATTGGAGATAAGAAAACATGTAGCATAGATTGAAGATGATACAATCAAGAACCAAGAAATTAATAACATGTTTCTTCTGATATCAGTACAAGAAAGGGACATAATATTCAAGGAATCAAAACCTCTATTAAGGACCAATGTGAGATTATTGAAAATCATGATGAGGAAGTATGATGAATTCACTGAGGAAACACAGAAGGCACTAGAGAAGATATTGATGAATACTACTTGTAACAAGCCCTCACCTCCTAAGACCACTTCACCCACACCTCCTAAGACCACTTCACCCACACAATTGGGAATGGGTGAAATATCAAAAGCAACAGAGACAACAGTTGAGAAGAGCGAAGTAGATCCACCACCAGATTTCTATGTTTCTGGTGTAGCAGTAACTCTTGACACCTCTCAAGATGAAAAGGACCCTTTTTCAGGGAGTATAGACACTTCTATAGCAATGAGGTAGAACACAAGAAGGAGAAAGAGCAGAAGAAGGAAGAAGAACAAAATAATGAAGAAGAACAGAAGAAGGAAGAAGAACAGAAGATAGATCAGCAAGAGGATGAAAAGAAAGAGGTAAACACATCATCCATCTCATTGTTGGCAAGCAGCGATGTAAATGTTGATAGCATGGATGAAGTTGAATTGGTAAAATTGGCATTTACTGCTTTGAACAAAGCCAAGGAAAGATCAGAATAGAAAGGAGACAAGAAGGCCAAATTAATTACAATAGCAATTGATACTATAAACAAATTACTTCCAATATCTATTGTTTTCCATAACAAAGATGAAATTGAAAATCTAAGAATTACACTTGATGAATTTGATGGGCATTATAAGAATTTATTGAAGATTGCAGAGGAGAAGTAAGAGAAGACATACTCAGAGAAGAAGTTAACAGTAGTTTGCAAGTCTATCACATGGGACTTAGGCATTGTGAAAACTTTCTTGACAAATGCAAAGAGCTGCATTGGACATGGGAGAAAAATTTTTAGTTATTGCATGAATCCAATAAGGCATGTTCAGAATGTAGAAGACATTATTGCCAAAGAGAGGGAAACTATGAATAGTATGATGGACGGTTGTGAAACATCTTCACAATCCACAATAGAGTTAGACAAAGAATTCACAATAATTTTGGCTAAACTCAGTGTATTAGATAATGAGAAAGGGAGACTATTGTCAAGATTCAATTTGTTGAAGAGCTTTATCACTCCTAAGCTATCCATACTTGAGGTTCATCTCTCAGACTTGGAGAAAGTGATAGATTCATTGAATAAATCTATGCCCACAGACTTGAAAGAATCTAAGACCACACCATTTTCACTGAATGGATTAATTCACATTAGCCAAATATTATTCAAAACATGGATTGTAGAAGTGAAGATCTTGGAAGATTCCTTTCAGGATATTCAGAAACTGGTGAGCAAGCACTAAAAGCTATTTTTTTATATGCACCTTTATCATTATTGTCAAAGGGGGAGAAGAGAAGAAAAAATATAGATATATATATATATATAGAGAGAGAGAGAGAGAGAGAATTATATAGGAGAAGAAAAGAAAAGAGAAAAGGAAAGGAAAGGAAGATTATAGAGGAGACAGATTTGTTGGAACACTTATTCATTTTTTTTAAGTGTTGTCATCAAAGCCAAAGGGAGAGATTGTTGGAAAGTAATCAATTTTGTGTAAATGTGATTCACTTTATGGTTGTAATTTATGGAAACACATGTGGGTTTCAGATCGATTCAAGTAAAGATAGGTTTTGATGATTCAGAAATCGACTAAGTGCAGAAGTAGAGATACATAAGTGTTTTGGATGTCAAAGATCGAGATCAATGATTTAGGGAAAGTGAGCTTAGAGTAAGATAGTATGGGGTATGTATTACCTCCACCTAAGATTGATTTGGTTTTGGTTAAGTCTACGGTGAGTTAGAAAGAATTAAAGACAGACAGACTGCAGTAGAACAACAATATAGAGCAGTTGGACAGTAGTGAAGATTGAGGGAGTATGACTTGGACTCCAGACAATCAAAGTTGTATTTTGGTTGTTGATAACCTCCACATTGACTATGCAAGAGTGCTAACTATGCATTTGACATTTACTATATTAAATGTATTCTGTATTGAAGGACGACTTTATAATATTTTTAATATTCATATTCAGAGCCGACTTTGTAAAGTTGTGAGATATATATGTAAGATCTTTTTGATAAAGATAGATATTATTTTTAGGTGGTTAGTTGGATAGTTGGATATTTTTTAAGTGAATAGTAGAGAAGAGAATGATAGAGATCATTGAAGAACTATAAAGGAACTATCTAAGCACCAGTGTTGCTTGTTTTTGTTCATAAATGACAACACTTTGTAACCTGAATTATCTTGTAAGAGTTGTAAGATCAATTGGCCCCTAACAAGGTGTTGTGGACCTTTAACAGGGTTGTAATTCCTTTAACAAGGAAATTTGTTATGTAATATTTATCTCCTAACAGGGCTAGGTCTCCTAACGGGTACATTATACTTTAGTACATGCTTGTGGGTACCATCCCCACTGGGGTTTTCCCTTGGTCAGGGTTTCCTCAAAAACAAAATATGGTGTTATGAGTACTGTGTCATTTTCTTATGTTCTTTTCTTTTCTGCAAGTTTATGGTTAATATTTAAATGGTTGAAGAATTTAATTAAGTGTTATAATATTGATTCACCCCCCCTCTCAGTATTATCCAATCCTAACAATTTTTTCTTAAGATTTACCGAAATGCAGTAAATAAAATTAGTGTTTAGCGACCAATTCAATTTTAGTAATGTGTAAAGAAAAATATCAAAGTAATGAACCATATACACATTTTACACTTAGATTTTAACATGGAAACCATGTTAAGGGAAAAACTAATTGGGACTTGTAACCCAAAATTTCACTCTTCTGGAGTGAGCTCGGTGAAGAGCAAACCGAGTTAAAGGTTACAAACACATTGTTAAGTGCGACCTTGATAGAGGATTCAAAACTAATAGTTTGTCATTTTACCTTGCATTAATTATGTTGTCAACATGAGAAACCTTTTGATACTCTTGATTATCTCAATACAATAAGGATGGTTAAATCCCACTCTGTTAAGAGATTTTCTGAATCAATGGTTAAACTGAAATAGTAAATGATCTGATCAATAATACAACTTAACTTGTAGATTTTTAGATCTATTGTAAGTCCATAATACCTCTCTAATAATTGTGCTCTTTAATTCCTTTTCTCCCCTCTATCTTCTTTCTTCTCAATGAATTTTGTTGCTTCTTTGTTGCTCAGTCTCTGTAGAATTCTTGGCTCTGTTCTTCAGCTTGTATGATCAGAACTGCATGAAGACTTCTATCTTCACTAGAATTATACTCAATATTCCTCTTATGATAATGAATTACTTGTCTCTTTATATAGACATGATTTCACCTTTTCAATGTCATTGTCTTTCTTTTTCTTGACGTGATCCACAAATCTCGCCATGCATTGCTTTAATCTTTAAAGCTTCACTTTAGATTTATTCCACAAATTTCTCATTGTTATCTGTTCTTTAAATCGCCTTCTTATCCTTAGTTTAAATAGTCAATGAAAATAAAGCAATCAATCAGTTAAAACTAAATATAGCTCCTATCAGCTAAGTGTTTGGTCATTTTCTGTCTCCAGTTGATTTTGGTGATCAACTCTTAGTTTGCTCAGTCATTGACTCCAGTTTTCCTCAGGTAACACTATCCTTCGGTGTTGTGTGTCCGTCGGGAAACATTGTGAACCTCATTTATGCTCAGGGTTTTTTTTCTTAGTATACACTATGACTGCTCAGGGTTCTCTATCCGTCGGTGTGCACTGTCCATTGGTGTTTACTATCACTCGGTGTACACTGGCTTTTCATGTTTTATCGATAACATAAACTTTATCTCTTTGTTTTCTTGAAGTCTATGACAGTATTTATATGAGCAATCATAACATATTAGGTTAACATCAATGAAAATACAATACATTAACTGATTTAATGTCTTGCATTTACTTTCTCCAGCTCGGTGATCATCAACTTGTCATCTTCAAACATTCAATCAGTTATAGTTCATCAATTTTATGGAAATGATTAAGTGTTATTATAGACACCTAAATTTGATTAACATATTTAATTAAATTTAACTCTTTTCTATGCATTATTAATTAAATAATTACATATTTATTTAATTAATTTATGTTATCCCCTAGCTCAATTAGTTCAATTAATTAGCTATAGTCCAATTAATTATCAAATCAAAACCCATAGTCTAATAATTAATTAAGTCCCTCTTCCTCTATTAAGTTGAATGAATATACTTATTTATTTAACTTAATTCATAAATTCCCCTTATCCCACTTGTGAATTAAATATTCTATTTAATTAAATTTGAACACATGGCTCCTAAATTTAACCCCTAAACTAACCAGGCTCAACCACCTAACCCAAGGTTCCAACTCAACCCAACCCATTCACACATACTAATCCTTCCTTATTAGTTAATTGACCCCAATTAACTAATTAATCCCTCCACTCATTCTCTCTCCCCCCATCACATCCTCCTAATCTCCCACTTTCCCTCTAATTAATCCTAATCTCACATCTAACCACTCCCTAGTCATTTGCACAATTTTAATCAAATGGATTAGCAAACCCAAGTCAACTCTCTAGTCCCATCACTTCCCACTCCCCAACCCAAGTCACATGTGACTCTTACACCTCTTACACATCTCTTACATCCTCTGACACCCTTGTCCCCTCCAAAGGAATATTTAATTCCTTTTTCACATCCCCCAAGCCTCCACACTTCTCCAAATCCCTTCACACATCCCAAAATGGTCACATTCCCCATTCCTACTTGAACCCCCAATTTCCTCTCAAATCCTCTCTCATTGTGACACTTGTCACAATGCTATTCATTTGAGAAAGCACAATCCCTGTGCTCTCTCTTGGATGCATCTTGACCCTTCCTCATCTTTGCATCTCAACTGTCCATTCAACCATCCTCTTGCGTATAAATTGAAGGCTCTTTTCCTTCATTTTCATCCACCATTGAAGCAAAGTCATAATTCCCATTTGAAGAACAAAATCATCATCTCTAACATCATAATGCCAAAATTTGTACATACCTATTGAATCTTGAGCAATATCTTTGAGCACACATCCCTCTACTTGGACAAATCTACACATCAAAGGAGAAGATTGCTTTGTTTAGAGACGTTTGCACTTCCTTAGGCTTATCAATGTTTTAGTTTCTTCTTTTGTCTAATCACATATGTTGTTTTGGTTTTAGTTATTTGAATGCTTAACTAGTTTAGGTATTCATTTTAACCACTATTTCTTTGCATACATTTTGGCATGCCATGTGGGAAGTGGCAGTGTAGCCCCTAGCCCAACCAAGGCTCTAAGGGCCTCTGACTGTGTCAGGCAAGGTGCTAACACCTTTGTCCCTCAGATAGGAAACTGGAATATCCGGTATATATCCTCTAGTGTGATCATCATCTCCCCTGTCGGGAGATGGAATGATGTTGTTTCTAATCTCCGCCACTTGCAAAGAGTTGTCACCATCACCATGTACACCCACCTATGGAGCATGCATTTTATGTATCCCAAGACAATCACATCCACCTACACCCACTCTACTGGTGTGAAGTGCTCTACCACCCATAGCATGGCAGCATGTCTCTCTCGTGATGTCAGTTGATCAACGGACCACTGCACACACAAACCAAGCACTCATCAGTCCTTATAGTCCTTCCTAAAACCATTTATCCTAATTTCAACCCCCCCAAACCCATCACCTCATGTTTCCTTTCTAGCCTTATTCCCTTCTTTTTGGTGTTCCCGCCAATCTGTCTGATAGACCGCATTCTTGCGACCGCGGGAACACATTCTAAGTGGTTTCCACCCATGTCATAGGAACACATTCTTGTGACCTAACGTCATCACCTACCCCCTCATCCATCACAAGATTGCTTCATTATTTCCCCTCCCAACTCTTTGTGCTTTGGGAATGCGTTCCCATGACAAATCCTTGCGGCAATGCATTCCCAAAATAAATTTCCCCCCACTACTCCATTTCACGATCCCATGAAAGATCACTTACCCCACCCTTTCTCGACCAACATCTCGCTAGAATGTGTTCTTGCTGATCCTGACGGCATTCCCACTGGGGATACATTCATGGGAACGCATTTTCAATTCACCAACCCAAGTAAAAAGCAAAACAAACAAAAATATCAAGCTAGTTTTTTTAGCCTACCTGTCTTTCTGGTACCTAACATCACCGCACACTATGCACCACATCCATCTAATGCCTCATTCACCCCCTCTCAGCTATCGCCTCGTTAGATTGCAAAGCTCAAAATTAAGAAGGAATCTATAAGCTCACAATGCACAATAAACCTATTATGCCACCCTTCCATCCATATATAGCCCACCTTGGATCTTTCTTTTCCACCCTCGTACATTGCCATACCCTCCAAATTTTTTCTAAACTGAATTTTACCCTATTCTAACCAATTCCTGCACCTCTTTACCCCTCGGCCTTTCCCTTTTCTTTTTCATCACTTTTTGCATTCTTTTCGTGATGCCCCCAGGGTTTCTCTATTTTTCCCCTGCCGCCCTCTCGAGGGGGCATCACCCTAACCAAATTATTTCCTTCCCATCAGCCTAGAACAACTTAGTTTCCTAAGTCCTGTCCTCATGTCGTTTATTATTTTAAATGTCTTCGAAATAGTGTTATCCTAACCCTATGTCAAAGAGGGGAAAAATGTAGACACCTAAATTTGATTAACATATTTAATTAAATTTAGTACCTTTCTAGAACATTATTGATTAAATAATTATATTATTTAATTAATCTATGTTATCCCCTAGCTTAATCAATTTAATTGATTATCTATAGTCCAATTAATTATCAAATGACAACCCATAGTCTAATAAATAATTTAATCCCTCTTCCTCTATTAAATTGAATAAATATACTTATTTATTTAACTTAATTCATAAATTCCCCTTTATCTGACTTTTGAATGAAATATTCCATTTAATTCAATTTGAGCACATGGCTCCTAACTTTAACCCCTAAACTAACCATGCTCAATTACCTAACCCAAAGTTCCAACTCAACCCAACCCATTCACACATACTAATCCTTCCTCATTAGTTAATTGACCCCAATTACCTAATTAATCCCTCTACTCATTCTCTCTCCTCCCATCACATCCTCCTAATCCTCCCACTTGCCCTCTAAACCTAAGCCTAATCACTCCCTAAGTAAGTGCACAATCCTAATCCAAGGATTAAGAACTCAACCCCAATCCCAAATTCAACTCTCATATCACATCATACAAATCCCCATCCATACCTCATAAAGTCTTCCTTAAATTCTCTTACATCCCTCTTACACACTCCATCCATCTCTTACATCTTTGTCCCCTCTCACATCTCCCAAAATGGTCACATTCCCCCATTCTTCCAAACCTCTCTCCTTATAACACTTGTCACAATAAGAGCCATTTGAGAAAACATAATCCATGTGCTCTCCCTCAAATGAATCTCAACCCTTCCTCAAGTTTTCATCTTGGTCATCCATTCCATCCTCTCTTTGCATATAAATTGAAGGCTCCTTTCCTTCATTTTCATCCACCTTTTATGCATTGTTACCATGTCCATTTGAAGAACAAAATCCATCATAATAGCCTTATAATGCCAAATTTCTCACTCATCCATTGAAGCTTGAGCACCGTCATTTGAGCACACATCCAATCTTGGACATATCCAAACATCAAGGAGGCTTCATGGCTTAAGAAGGTTTGCATATTCTTAGGCCCTTATGATATTTTTAGTCTTCTTTTGTTTTATCATAAATTTTGTAGTGTTTTAGTTTGTTTGAATGCTTGATTAGTTTTAAGTATTCCTTTAACCACTATTTCCTTGCATACATTTATTATGAAAGGATATAATGGAAAGGTGTTATGAAAAGTAACTAAGAGGATATATAAAGTGGGGGAAATGGAAGATATGAGTGTGAAATAATGTGGAATCATGTGTGGGATAATATAAACTAAATATGTGTGAGAATAAGGAATTTGACAACTGGGAGTAAATTATGAAGAATGAATTATTAAAAAAGGAATAAGTCATGAAATTATATTAATATGTAATTTTATGGACATGTGCATATATGAATGTGTGTGTGTGTGTGTGTGTGTGTGTGTGTGTGTGTGTGTCTACAACACAAACACTTCAATGAATCATTATATCAATTGGTTAGTATAAATAATACATCAAATAAACTCGATTAACCAATCCAAATTGACTTAGTGCCTTCTAGTAATGGAGAATACTATCTAATTAAGATTTGTATCAGAATTAAGCATCTAGATCAGTAATTGAAAATCATGAAATGAAGTATTTTAACCAAAATGAACCTAAATTGAAGCAATTTTTATCTATAATGAATGCAATTAAACCATTTTGATCAAATTGTGCATCTACATGATTGTTTAAGCTAAAATTGAGATGAATTTAGATCTAAAATTATGTTCAATTCCTATAAAATGATCTACTTGAATGTAAATAGCATTATGTCTATGCAATTATGGATGGATATCTAAATGCCTATATTGAGCTTAGTTTTATAGATTTCATTTTGGACGGAAAATTTTGAATTCAAATTCAATGGCTAGGATGAATCCATAATGGATGATGGAGATTGAACCTTGATTGATCCATGTGGATTTGATCCTATTGGCTTGAACCAAGTCATTTTTCATTGTGTGCTTGAGTGGATAATAGGACATTTATTTAATTCACTTAATTAATAACTCTATCCAAGGTATTTTTGAGTTTGAGTTAATTAGTTAGGCTAGGATTAATTAATGAATTAATTCACTCTTCTTTGATGATTAACCATTGATGTTTGATCATTTGATTTCTGATGAATTATGTAAGCAAATTGAATTTACTCACATAATCAAGATTGAGATTGGGTTTGACACCTGGATTAGTTCCTAGGGAAATTCAATTGATATTTAATTCTCTAATTAGACTATACCAATTTTAGGTGATTACATTTTCCCCTCTTTGAATTGATATGTGGTCAGCGTGTTGATTCAAAGAATGTCTGATGTTGATAAGATTCTTATTGAGTGAATAGTTTGATATGAATCCTAATGAAACTGATCACAAATTGATTAATGTCTAATGATCGATTGAGACCAGAATAACAAATTTGATGTGAAGCGATGAAATTGATTACCTATCTGATAATGGCGATTATAATGAATAACCAATTTGATGTGATGTGAGGAAATTAATTACTATTAGGAAAGATTCTAAAAACTTGACCAAATAACCAGTTTGATGTGAAGTGATGAAAATGATTACTAGAAAGAAGATTATGAGAGTTTGAATGAATAATCAGTTTGATGTGGTGTGATGAAATTTATTACTATCAAAAATTGATTAAGATAATTAACTTGATATGGGTCCTGATGAAGTAAATTATCCATTGATGTTCTGAAAAGGAGACTATCAATTTGATGTGGTGCGATGAAATTGATATGCCCCTGGTGATATTGAAACACTGGTAAGGGCAAGAAATTTGATATAAGACCTGATGAAATTACTCATTCCTAGATCGATCGATTGATTTACTAATTGACTTAAGACCACAAACTTGATATGAGATTTGATGAAGTGAATGTTCCAAATGATGAAATTCTATTTTGATATGGAACCTAATTTGAAGATTTGATTTGACGAGATCTCTGATTTTGATTAGACAAGATCTCTGATTCGATAGATGATTGTTGCTAGATTTGATTTGATGACAAAAATTTGATACATCAGATTTGATAACAAAATTGGTTGATGATCCAAATGTAAGGATATGTTGATTATGATGCCCCTTGGGTGCGAGATCAAAATGTGATAGATTAAAATTGAATGATGTTGGATGATGATTTAAGAAATTGTTGAATTGATATAGAAGATTGGATTGATGTTGATGATGAAGAAGATTGATTTAGAATCCATTTTGATTGAGCTCCCGATAATGGTGTTGCAAAAATAATGATTAACAATGATGATAGATTCAAGGATATTAGATTTGATACTCAACCATGTTGAAGATAGATTTCCTTCTTTGATGTAATTTTGATCAAGGAAGATGAATGCAAGAATGAAATGCTTGATGACATTAATTTTCCATTAGTATGCAAAGGGGAGATTGATTACATAAATTTTCCATTAGTATGCAAACAACACTTTTAGTAAGCATACACCGAAAGATAGGACATAAGAAAACTGAAGATCATATATTAAGAGATCACCGAAGATGACAAAGTACAAAGAGAACTGACGACACAAGTTAGTGTGTAAACCAAAATTGAAAAGATAGAAAGATAAAGTGGAACTTGACAAAGAAACCTGATATGCAAGTTATAGTGCAAACTGACAAGACAGTTAAAGTGCAACTGACAGAATAAAACCAAAGGATATTCAAGCATGACCGACAGACAGAACCAAAAGTCAGTAGCAGCCTACAAAAAGTGGATCTGACTTCCGAGTCAGATAAAGAAAGTGTATTCTATTTATAGGATATTTAATTTTTTTAAATCCATTTCTTTAGGGACAAGATACATGAATGTAAGTGCTTTAATCAGTCTAACTGATTTAAAACACATAGACTGGGAGATCTAGGTACAAGTTGTAAACCTGATCTTATAGTTAACATTGTTTTTATCAAAACTTGATGAAGTTAATCAATCTATAAATAGATGATGCAATCATTCATTATTATGGATGAATAAATGATGTGAAGAGAGAGGAGAACATGAATGAATCAGATGAGCACATCTATGGATCAGATTGAGAGTTTCAAGAAGAGGAACAAAAAAAGGTGAATTTGGTTAGCAAGAACCAAGAACATAGCATACTGATAATCAGAGGTATTATTAAATCACAATTTAACTAAATTGGATCTGTATCAGCAATAGGAGATTTCATTTACCAAGTCAATTTGTAATTTTCTATCATTTTAACAAGTGAAGAAAAGTGTAAAAATCCTTTCAAGGAAGGTGGATTTAACCATCCAACAACAAATCTCTTAACTGAGTGCACACTCAACAATGTTTCTAAATCTCTTAATAGAGTTGAATTTAACAGGTCTCCACTGATAATCCTAACATGGTAGATCATCAGAAGTGATCAAATTGTAAGCCTTAACCAACCCCTTCCAATCTGCAGATAGTGAAGATTTTTTGGGTGCCATCCCCACCACAGTTTTTACTTCCTCACAGGAGTTTTCTGCAATATCATATCTTGTGTTATGTGTCAAACTTACTTTCATGAATGTTCACATGTATGTTAATGTTATGATTTGATATAACTCACATCAAGATAGTTTAAATCAAATTGAATGGATATATAATTGATTACAAAGGTTAATTGATAAAAGGGATACAAAAGTTTTCAAGGTACTGATTCACCCCTCCCCTCTCAGTACATATTTCCCATTAATCCCAACAATTGGTATTAGAGCTAACTCTCTTCTTGGAAAGATTAAAGGCTTAAGAGAAAACATTATACAATGGAGAAGTACATACTTGATTAAAATGTTGAGAATAAAAAGCTTAAAATTCAAATGTTCTTTGAACAGTATAAAGAAGCTAGAATCAATATAAGACAGCTACTAGATGAAAGAAAGAATATGGCATCTCATTGTAATGGGACAAATTATCATGAGGAAGAGATACCATATTTCTTTAAGTCTTCGGGATCAACTACAAGAAAAGCATCAGATACATAAGAAGAAAGTATCACAAGCCTAACTGAAATCAACCTACATCTGGCTAGACAAGTTAAATCTCTACAAATCAGTCAAGAGACATAGATGGTAAGGATGATTGATGTCATGAATAATGCTAGACAAGCTTAGCAACAAAGAACACTAGTTATTGATGATAGAAGAAAGATCATTGAAAAGCTACAAGAAAAAGAATCTGAAATACAAAGACTTATAGAGCATCACCATGAGATAACAAATCAGATTATTCTTATGAGTCAAGAGGCAAACAAATCAAATGTTGAACTCATTGAAAGAATAGAAGCTATTGGTGAACTGAGGGATAAGAATGAAAATTTAAAACATGAAATAAGAATTCAGCGACAGCATAATGAAATTATCAAGAAAGTTGATGAAAGCAATAAAATAATGGATGATTTTCTTGAAGGACAATGAAGAGTCAACAACAACAACAATGGTCTAGGTTTTAATGAGAATGGAGAATCATCAAATCAATATAATCCAAAGAATGTCTATAAAAATCCAAGACCTAGAAAGCTAACATGCAATCACTGTGGAAAGCAAGGCCATACATAAAATGTATGCAGAGGCAAAATGAAAGGTATTCCTAAATCTACATCTTCATTCATATGATTCTTTTATAAATGCAACAAGAAAGGACATAAAGCATATGAATGTAAGTCTAAGATGAAATAACCAAAGAAGGAAACCTACATGGAAAAATAGTGTCCTACATGCAAAATGAATGGGTAGACAACTCTTGAATGATGGAAAAGGAAAAGGCAAGCATGGAAGCCTAAAGGTCAAGAAACTCACTATCAACCGAAGAGAGTCGGTAATCAGTATGTATGGGACTACAATACTTGGACAAACTATATATCATGTGGAAGATATGGTCACATTGCTGTAAACTGTATGAGAAAATGGACTATAAATTCTAGAGGCTGGACTAACCCCGGAATGGAATGCTTACAATGTCATAAAGTTGGTCATCTCAAGAAAGACTATAGAGACCGAATTACAGAGACAAACACATATCCCAATGGAAACATCATTGAAGATATCTGGAAGGCTAGAGACAAAATGTGGAGAAAACCTTCAAGCAATGATGAAGCTGGACCGAGCAATGCAAATGGTGACACCCCATCCAATGGATCTGGTGACATCACCACCCCCAGCTAAGCAGAACAAGTATGGAACTGCATTACCCATGTTATTATTTTACATCAGTTCCATAGTATATTGATATAATGCCAAATTAGCATAAGAAAGATGCATCATAGTATTACTTGTTAAAATGTGTGATAACTATGCTTTCAGGCATATATACTGAAACCCATTGGTATACACTCAAAGCTAAGACTACCTACATTTACTAAGAAGTGTCGGTTAAAAGCAAAAATTGCTAAGTATAAATTGAGCCTCGTCGGTAAACAAGAAAATGCACAAGTTGTCAATGATACTGAAACCTGTTGGTAAAAAGCAAAGTGAACAGTGACTGCTCTGAAACATTTTAAGTGTCACCGAGGGAAAGTAAATTCTTCACCGATGAACTCAGTCTTCATACACCAAGGAGTTGGTAATCATTTATGGCACACATTTTAGGGTAACTACTATAAATACGGCATCAGAACAACTCATTTGTTCATGACACCCAGAGCAGAGTGACCAAGGCAATTTTTGAGCACAAAGCGAAGGGATCATAGAGAAATCATGACTCAACCAAATAGAATTCCCAAGCTGATCAAAAATCCTTTCAAGAACAAACAGTAAGTTCCAAATAACTGACAATTCTATTTTTACGCATTTCGCAAGAAGCCCTAAAATTCTAAAAATGGCCTCGACTTCACGAACCGTGAAATCCAAGAATGCAAAGAAAGATGAGTTCAAGCACATCAAGAACATGACATGTGAGGAACCCAGCCATAAGATCCATCCTGAGGTTGCCTCACAACTCGATGATGTTGGTGCATTTTCACGCATTTTAGCTAGGGTTTTACTCGTTGAAGATGTCTGCTCTTTCATACATTGCAAAATAGATGAGATAGGAAAATCAGAGGTTGAAGAAGCTTACAAGAAGCTGTGTAACAATAATGGAACACTTAAAGATGAGCATAAACATATTGAAGTCAAAGGGTTCACTGATTCCCTAATGTTTCTGAAGGTTTTCAAAATTGAATGGATTTGGTTAGTACTAAGTTGAATGCATAACAAAAATCTATGGCTTGATGAACCGAAGGTAATAACCTAAGACATCATTCTTGCGGTCACCGGTTACCCCATAATCAATAAATTTAAGGCACTAAAGCATCCACCAAAGGCTGAGACTGAGAAAATGATAGGAGCCAAATGGGATGGTAGAGGACTAAAAGTTACAACAATAACCGATGATGAGATCAAGTTCAGTGCATGTGTTTTGGGCTATAAATTCTTCCAAGAAAGAAGATTGAACAACATAGCATTAGGTGTAGTAGACATAGCCTACAATATTGTGAAGAAGGTTACACAATTGGACTTATCTGAACTACTCCTAAATCAGTTGAAGGACAATCTAAATACTATCAGGAATGCAAAGTCAAACACATGTAAGTTTGGCTCACTAATAATGTGTATCTTCTTTTATTTTCAAGACACATTCCCATCGGTAGGAGATGTTAAATGGGATAGCACCAAATCGGTCACCATGGAAATCAGTGAGCACACAGCTACACTAGGTGATAAGTTTGAGACAGTCGTGGATTAATACTTCAATGTATTCAAAGACTGAATGCAAAAGAGGGTAAGAATCCCCGAGAAACTCATTGAACAATATAAGGATGAGATATGCTTCATGGTTGACACTGAAAATACATATATTAATCCTATTGTACCAAGGATAGCATGGTTAGAACCATTAGAGTATGAGATCAACATTGATCTTGCAACAAAGGCAATTGATCCCTTGATCAATGAACCATTGGACAAGAAACAACCAGAATTTGGAACATATGAAGAGGCCAAGACAAGAATCAAATATAGCCTAGTTGTGAAGAAAATTATCAGGAAGAAAGACAAAATGGTGAAGAATCTGAAAAAGATACTTTCAGAAACTGAGAAAGAAGTTGAACAGGATGAAGAAGTTGAAAAGGAGGAAGAAACCGAAGAACAGTTATCTTTTGGTAAAGATGAAGGAAAGGATGACTCTGAGGAAATAGAGTCAGATTCACCACCTCCTCCACCAAATAAAAGGCCAAGGACAATAGCTGCTTTTAGGACGAGAAGCCAAACATCAAAAGATTCTACTCCTTCACCTCTAAAGAAAGGAAAGGTTGGGACTTACAAGAGAAAAGCTCCTACATCGAAGAGAGGACAAAAAAAGAAAGGAAGGAAACTCATAAGAACCCAAGAGGATATAGAAGACATCAAGCGGGATGAAGCTATAGAAGCAGAAAGTGTCAAGGTAAAAGAACCTGACTCTATTGATGACATTTGTGTATATATTGAAAATTATGGATCCATTATAGATTCAAACATTAGAAGATGGCCGAAACTAAATCCACAAGATCATAATACAATTGAGGACGCCATGATAGCTAAAATGTACAACTTCAAATATGTACCAGTACAATTTGAAGGCATTTATGTACCAAGGGAACTCTTGGATAGATTATACTCGTGTTGGACATTTGCATTCAAGAATGAAAAAGAGATAAGAGAGAGAGTACTTGTTTCTCTAATGCCACCTTAATCAAAGAAGGTTGAAATAGATGAAATGATGGAGATATACAAAAAGGAGTTCTCACTGAAGCTGAGAGCATACAAACTCCTTGAAGGAAAGCTTAAAGAGCTTGAGCAAGATAGCCACAAGAAATGGTGCAAGATAACACACCTACTGAGGAGGAAATCTCCAACAAAGGCCTTCAACAAAAAGATGTTGACAAGGCAACTCAAGATGACACATCTATTAAGCTAGATAAAGAAGAAGATGATACAACCAGAAACAAGAATACAGATGTTGCAAATGAAACATGGGAAGACACCACAAATGACAACATTATGGATACTAATGTCACTGATATTACCAATGACCTAGCAGAGGAAGTGAATAAGGATGAAGATGTCACTGCTTAAAAGGACAAAACCAATGAGCATGACACAACAGTTGATACTACATAGGTGAACATTCCAGGAAAACTGCCAATATTGATACAAGCTATCAATATCATGCAAGAAACAAGAAAGTCATCTAAGAAGGATACTCCCAAGGATGTAGGAGAAGAATCAAACAAGGATAACACCGATGGTTAACAAGACATCAGAGATACTCAAGATGTAACCAACATTGATAAGGTTACTGAAGGAGATAAGGATAAGGATGCAGATACTCAAGAAAATAATGCAGAAACCAAGACTGATGAAGCAAAGGACACCAATGAAGAAGACAAACCAAAAAATGGTACTCCTAAGGAAATCGACAAGAGTGCTACCGACGATGTTAAGGTGAATGTGGACATGTCTGCAAACACCTAACAAGCTGAAACTAATGCCAAATAGTAGAAAGAAGCACAACAGGTCACTTCATCGAGCACAACAGAGAAGGCTGATAAATTGGCAATGGTTTTACATTCTACTGAGTCACAGAAGAAGAAGAAGAAATCAAAGAAGAACAAGTTAGAGGTCACATTGGATGAAATTATTGAAATACCTAAGTATGATCCATCTACACTTAACATTGAAGCATTACAAGAATATGGAGAGATATTCCTAAGGAAGGCACTACAAGAGAAGCTAAAGAAACAGCACAGGGACTCCATGGTACTAGAGACAACATGGGACATACTACATCAAATTGTGCCCGATTTTGACATTGATCAGAACAAGCCAATACTAGATCAATTAGCTACCCTCACCAACACAATCACAACTTAGAATATTGATGTTGAGAAGGGAATTGAGGAGAGATCCGAGATGAAGTACCAATAGAAGCTCATAGAAAATATCAGCCAAGAAGTGGTAGTAAATAAGGTAAAGCTATCAGAATTCATCACTGAATTAGAACCCATCATATTTGAAGCTATAACCTTAATTAAAAAGTTGAGCACAATAGAAAAGTTCACTAAGGAAAATAGTGACAACATTGTAAAGCTAGATACAGATCTAGCAAATAGTGCACAAATCTTAACCACCGATGGAGATAATGCAGTCAAATTGCATCATGAAAAAATCATAAAGATTAAATGGTTAAGGCAAGAGCTGTGGGAGGCAGAGACACACTTTAAGGAAGAAGTAACCAAGCTCCAAGCTCAACTTCTGCCAAATATTACACTGCTCCAACAGCATATCAATTCAGCAAGGCAAATGATTGCAACTCTTGAGATGTTTGTAGCAGACAACATCTACGAAATGCATTCAAAGATCAAACTCAAGCACATGGCTCTAGAGAACCTCAAAGAGCAATGGGAGAAAATGATGGAAGAAATGAATTCTTCACATTTCCACATTTTTTATAAGCTCTAAAGGTAAATACCTTTTCCCTTAATATTAAAAAAGGGGGAAAATGATGATATGTACATTCATTCAATCAGATGGACACATCATAAATATGATATGTATATGGTATAGTTATATGGGGAAACTGATAGTATGAGTACAAAAGGAAAAATGATGAAAATGATATGTATAAGGAAAGACATCATTTGTACAAATATATCAGCATATACATAGGGGGATTTATTAAATGACTAAGGATTATATATGTTGTACATACTTAACATTTTGTTAGTATTTTGCACATATCAGTTTTTGACACTAATGTCAAAGGGGGTGATTGATGACATTAATTTTCTATTAGTATGCAAAGGGGAGATTGATGACATTAATTTTCCATTAGTATGCAAACAACACTTTCGGTAATCATACACCGAAAGAAAGGATATGAGCAAGCCAAAGATCAGATATTAAGAGATCACCGAAGATGACAAAGTACAAAGAGAACCGATGACACAAGTTAGTGTGTAAACCAAAATTGAAAAGACATAAAGATAAAGTGCAACCCAATAGAGGAACCCGATATGAAAGTTACAGTGCAAACTGACAAGACAGTTAAAGTGCAACCGACAGAACAAAACTGAAGGATAGTCAAGCATGATCGACAGACAGAACTGAAATTCAGTTGCAGCCCGCAAAAAGTGGATCTCACTTCCATGTCAGATAAAGCAAGTGTATTCTATTTATAGGATATTTAATTTTTGTAAAACCATTTCTTTAGGGACAAGATACATGAATGTAAGTGCTTTAATCAGTCTAACTGATTTAAAACACATAGACTAGGAGATCTAGGTACAAGTTGTAAACTTGATCTTAGAGTTAACATTGTTTTTTATCAAAACTCGATGAAGTCAATCCATCTATAAACAGATGATGCAATCATTCATTATTATGGATGAATAGATGAAGTGAAGAGAGAGGAGAACATGAATGAATCAGACAAGCACATCTATGGATCAGATTGAGAGTTTTAAGAATAGGAACAGCAAAAGGTGAATTTGGTTAGCAAGAACCAAGAACATAGCATAGCGGTAATCAGAGGTATTATTCAATCACAATTAAGGTGATAATGTTTTTATGTAAACTAAATTGGATTTGCATCAGCAATAGGAGATTGCATTTACCAGGTCAATTTGTAATTTTCTATCATTCTAACAAGTGGAGAAAAGTGTAAAAATCCTTTCAAGGAAGGTGGATTTAACCATCCAACAACAAATCTCTTAACC
>MU223614.1:1030067-1052646 GCA_018584345.1 Thuja plicata | reverse complement strand
AATAAAAGAATTAATTATTAAATGCCTAAAGTTTAGCTTAAGTAAAAGAGAGATAATAAGTGACTTAATAATTAAATCAATATGATTTAATTAATAAGTGGAATCACTTTATTACTCTAACATATTGCTCCCGAGCAACAGAACATTGCACCTGAGCATCAGGCTGCAAATACCAAAAATCAGGAAAATCCTCAAAATGATGTTCCGAGCAATGGAGATCAGAATGAAGGTCAAGATGATGATCAGAATGATGAACCGATACTTTCCAAGTATGTCAGAAGACATCATCCACATAACCAGATCATAGGAGACAAGAAGGCTAGAATGAGAACAATAAGTAAGTCACTAAACACTACATGTTTAATTTGTGACTCTGAGCCTAAATCTGTTAATACTGCACTTGAAAATGAAGAATGGATCAGTACTATGAATGAAGAGATAGAACAGATTAAGAAGAATGAAACATGGACATTAGTACCTAGACCAGATGACAAGAATGTCATCGATACCAAATTGATATTCAGAAACAAGTTGAATGAGAATGAAGAAGACACAATGAACAAAGCAAGGTTAGTATGCAAGGGGTATGTACAAGAAGAAGGTATTGACTATGGTGAAACCTTTGCACCCATTGCTAGACTAGAAGGTGTAAGAATGCTACTTGCTTATGTTGCATACAAAGGATTCAAGGTATACCAAATGGATGTCAAATTTGTATTCCTAAATGGAATACTAGAAGAAGAGGTATACATTGAACAACCAAAAGGGTTTGTTGATCCTAACAAGAGAAACATGGTTTGTAGACTACACAAAGCCTTGTATGGATTGAAACAAGCACCTAAAGCCTGGTATGAAAGACTTCACTCCTATCTCATAAGCATTGGATTTGTAAGAATAAGTGAAAATAGCAATATGTACTTAAAAGAAGATTCTGATGATAACATTTTGATTGCTGGAATATTTGTTGATGATATCATTTATGGGGGTAATGATATGTAAATATTTTTCTAATTAAATGAGCTAAGAGTTTCAGATGTCAATGTTTGGGGAGATCAAATTCTTTCTTGGTCTACAGATTCTTCAACAGGATGCAGGCATATATATCACACAATCCAAATATATCAAGGAAGTGTTGAAGATATTCAAGATGGAATTAGATTTCAAACCAGTTGGAACACCTATGGAAACTAGATGTAAGCTGACAAAAGAAGATAAGTCAAATGAGGTAAATTAGATCTTGTATAGATAAATAATTTGCAAACTAATGTATGTTGTTCATACTACACCAGATATAGCACATGTAGTTAGAATAGTTACAAGATTCACTGCAAATCCCAAAGAATCACACATGGTTTTTGTCAAGAAAATTCTGAGATATCTAAAGAACACCAAGGACTATGGCTTATGGTATAAAAGAGAAGGAAAATTTGAGCTTCAAGTCTATATAGATGTTGATTGGGCTAGAAACTTT
Source organism: Thuja plicata (assembly GCA_018584345.1). Lineage (NCBI taxonomy): Eukaryota > Viridiplantae > Streptophyta > Pinopsida > Cupressales > Cupressaceae > Thuja > Thuja plicata. Next base: position 1,051,175 of record MU223614.1, on the reverse strand, counting down.
GATGACAGGAAGAGCACAACTCAAGGAGAATTCTTCATCAGTGATAGACTTGTCACATGGATCAGTAAGAAGCAAGGATGCATCTCATAATCTAAAGCATAAGCAGAATATGTGGTTATTGTTGCAAACTGCTCTAACATTGCATGGATCAAACAATTACTAGAAGCTATGAATATGAAAATTCTTGAACCAGTAATTATGTATTGTGATAATACCAGTGCAATAAACATATCAAAGAATATTTTCATGCATGCCAAGACTAAGCAAATTGCTATCAAGTATCATTACTTAAGAGAACAAGTGCAAGAGAAAGAGGTGCTACTAGAATATGTTCAATCCAAGGAATAATTAGCTGACATATTCACAAATCCATTGCCTAAAGATACATTTGAGTTCCTGAGAAAGAGACTAGGGGTCCAACCCTTTTCTATTGGTCAGTAAGCTGACTAGGAGGCTGCATCAGCCTATACACAATTAGAAGATCATTAATGTTGATGCAAGAAAAGAGATGGAATGCAAAGATACATCAGTACACATGAAGGTACATATCTACACCGAACACTAGAGTCATTCTATTGCTGATGGATAGGGAAATTCAAGGAATATATTATAAAAAGGAAGGAAAGAATGTTTGGCATTGTTGTCAAAGGGAGAGAATATCTAGATGGGAGAAAGTATCCTAAGATGACTTGAGATGACTATACATGACTTGAGAGAGATGTAACCTTCAAGGGAGAGAATATTAGAAGGGAGAGATTACATTAAGATTACATATGAAATGTCCATAATGACTATTGAAAGGGAGAGAATTATTATAAGGGAAATATGACTTTATTGTTGTCAAAGGAAAAAGAGATGATCAAGGAGAGGAATAGTCTAAGGGAGACACAACATCAAAAGAAGAGATTCTACAACACTATTGGAAATACAATAATGGGAAAGCAAGATACTGAGGGGGGGTGAATTAGATCTTCAAAATTAAACACTTAAAATAAACTGATCCACATTCATACATAAATGAATCTAATGTAATCTCAAATAGCATCCACACCATGAAATAAATAATACATTACACAATAACTTGGTAACCCAGAAACCCAAATAGGTAAAACTGGGGTGGGGATGACACCCACAAAATTCTCCACTACTGCAGTAATAAAGTGTACCAGTTAAGGTTACAATGTTTGATTACAAAATGTAATCTACCCTGTGAAAGGTCCCCTCTGTTAAAATCTTTAGATCATTACAATCTACCTTGTTAAAGGATTTAAACTTACAATGAAGTAAGCACTCTGTTAAGAGATAAATAAATGCCTACTAAAGCTACTCTGTTAAGAGATTTTCACCTGATACAATGATTAAAAATTCTCAAGTATTGATCCTTTGATATGCACTCTGATGCTGATGACGGATCTCCTCTTTTCAGTATCTCTTCTGATCTTATAATTTGATATACCTTTACTCTGTTGTTCACTGTGTTATGCTTTGCTTGATCTCTGCTTCTAAACAAAATAATCCTCTGTGCATTTCACTTCAAAATGCAGTCACTTCAAAAATTTCTTTTCTGCCTCTTGCACACAAAAAATAGGGTTCAAAGCAATCTAATATATCTATATAGATCTAAAAGTGAGATCTAGATCAATGATCAAGATCCAATACCCATACCATGATGGTATTACAATTAATGCTTACAATGAGTAATTCATAAGATAAAACAATTAAATGCATAATTAACTCCATATAATAATATTAAATGCACACATAAGTTGGCCCAAAAAGCTTATACAAGTCGGCTAGATCACTTGTCCTTGAAGTTTGTATCATTCTTGATGAGTATACAAAAACTATCCTGCTTGGCACTTGACTATCTGTCACTCGGCACTTAATATCCTTGTGTCCTTCTTGGCTCGGCAAAGTAACTTAGCTTGGCAATGTAACTAGGCATACTAAAAAATTTATCAGCAATGTTGCTCAACCTTGTATAGTTTTAGCTCGGCCACAGTGATAGCCAACTAAAACTGTCTAATGAAATGACTAAGTGTTGGGCACTAATCATCAATAGAACTTAGAGATTAACAATCTCCCCCTTTGATATTAGTGGAAAAAACACTTATCATTACTCTTGTACATTTCATCAAAATATTGCCTAAGTATGCTAAGTACTCCCCTTAGGAATATACTTATACAAAAGTTTACAATGCCTTCAACAATTATACACAAGAGTGTACCTTTATTGTACTGATGTATCCTTTCATAACTCCTTACCAACTTCCTTACTAACTTCCTCCTTCCATAGTACTAACTTCCCCCTTGTTTTTGTCACTGATTTCTAGTGGGGTTAAGTTGTACTTATCCAAAAATTGCTTATGAAGTTGCAGGGTGGATTCAAATGTTGTATCCCAGCTTTCCTTTGCAACCTTCATAACTTCCATTTTTATTTCTAGCTCGGAAGCTAGACTCACTAAAATTTATACAGTTGATAGATTTGCACTGATGTTATGCCCTGCATCCCCGTCCCTATATTTTGTGTGCAAAATGTTGGGTCCCCCTTTTTGTTTTTTCTTGTGGCCTTGCCTTGTCTTTCTATCCCTTTTTGTTTTCTTTTCTCTGGGGTTTTCTTCCCCAGCGTTGTGTCTTGTTTGTTTGCTTTCCGTCTCAGGGACTCCGGCCCCAGAGGTTTCCTTTTGTTGGAAACCGGATTCTGGACTCCGGGATTATTCGTCATGATGTTCTTAAGGATATTATCACAAGGAATCCCCAAGCCTGGAGTCTGGAGGTTTTGCTTGTCCGGAGATCGCCAGAAGGAGGAGGATTACCTTTTTACCGCAGGTATAAATAGAAATTATCTGTCACTTTCACATTTACCACGATTAAAACCTTCAAGCACTTAGAGCGAATCTGAGAGTGATTTCAAAATGATTAACAGAGCACTTGCAGAGAGTTTATAGTAATCATCACTGAACATTTCCAATCACTTTCAAGCAAGTGCAAGTGCTTCGCGGTGGTGACTCTGACCGATTAACAAATCGAGCTGTTGCAGAGCTCCTGCGGTAAATCCTCCTTTTCCTCCATCTCCTGCGTTCTCAGGTTGGTGTTTCCGCTTTCCCACTTCTTTTTTTGCTTCCTCTCTCTGGTTTTCGTCGGTTTCATTTTGTTTTTACTTGTCTTGTCTCGTTTTGTTTCTCTATTTTGTTTCTTTGTCTGGTTTTTTGTTTTTTGGTTTCGCCGCCTGTTGGTGGGTCGGCTCTTTGTCGAAGGGTTGTCTGCCCTCTACGCAGAGGTGGTTTAACTGAAGATAGTTGTAGATAGTTCATTCTGCCTTGTCTATTTTTCCCGCAGACATCGCTCTGTGTTGTCTCTATGTATATATGTTTGTACCTATATATATGCGTGCATGGCTGTACATAGTCTGTATATATCCCTCAGCTCCATGTATATCCTTCCAGGTGGTGAAGTGAGCTGGTTGAGTCACCTCTATGTCTGGTTTTCTGCCTTTGAGCTCGCTTCGAGGCAGAAAACCACCTGTTTGAAGCTCGGCTCTCGGCTGGTTTCAAACAGGCAGTTTTCTCTCTCCTCTATGAAGTCTGTCAGAACCTCATTTATATCCCATGCGCACAATCAATCCTAGCCAAGTGGCTTTCCCTTTTCGTGTGTTCAAAAAGTTGGCTCCGCCATCATCGCCATAACTTCCATTTAATACATCCGCACGTGGCGCCCACATGGGCGTGATGACTTGGCTTCTTACATATTCTCGCTAACGGTCGTTACCCCGAGCTTCAAGTCTCTTACCATGGTCCATCCTGTGTTTTCACCTAGTATGATAAAATCCCCAGACCCGGATGTTTAATAAAATCTTAAGTTTACAATGTGTTTTACTTTTCGGGTATCTGTGCATGAAACTAACTTTTCAAGAAAAGCAAACATCACGGTGGTAAGATCTCTGGACCCCAGAGTAACTATTTTATTTTGATAAAAATATTCTGACGGTCGCTCTGCCTTGCAGGTTCCCAGAATTCATCTATCAATCATGTCTGAAGCATCCGCATCCTCTCCGCCTGGAAGTCCAGAACTTCCCTCAACGACCACCAAGGCAGCTGTAAAATCCAAAATGGAAAGGGCCCTGGAGAAACTGCCCCTCACCATGAAGTTCATGCAGAACAACGTCATTACAGGCTCAAAGATTGAGTCCAAGGTTAAAATTATAACCAACACCAGCATCACAACGTGGGCAAAGATGCAGGCCTTGGTAAAAGTGATGCACATCCAGCGACAAGCTGGAGATCAATTAGCGATCAATGTCGGAGGTTCCAGGATCCTCCTGGAAGCTTGCTCCTTGTGCTCCATGCAGTCTCCGGAGCTTATCCTGATGCTAGCGACCAACTACAACTCCTTCGTTTGAGCTGTCATGCTTGCAGCCATGGAACCCATAGGATACCCCACTCCTCTGGTATCCCTTGACCCAGACACATTCCAGGCGGGATTAGGAATCCCACAATTTGATAGAGCCACAGTAGTTATGAGGACTGATGCCTTGGCTCAGTTTACACAACTGGAGAATGCTGCCCGGGTGTACATGAATACCCACTGGCTTAAGCCCCCAAAGAGGATGAAAATAGAAATCCCCCGCTCTGAATTCAAAGAGAGAATCCAGATGGGGATAATAGCATTAGCCCAGGTATTTGGGCAACCCTCCGCCCAAGATTTTTCCAAATGGATGTACTATTTCCTCCTCGGCATCTCCACCAAGGGAGAATTCTTTGACTGGGTCGCAATAATATCCAATCACGTCGACTCCCAATTCCTTCAGCTGGACAGGAAGAAGAAATTCTATATGTCTTCTTATGTCTTCTGGGCCCTAGCACAATAGAGGCCCCACTCCAACGGCCTACTTACAGATGGCGTGCTCAGGATTGGCCTGGAACACAAAGCACCGTGGGATCATTTCCCACAGATTCAATGGGAGGCCAGCTTCCCCAGTTTCTGCCAGGTGAACGACTTGTTCATTTACTACCATCTGCTTACCCCCACCCAGGATGCCGGATACCGCCTATCCTCAGAGGCAATGAACTTGGTCCAAAATTATGGACATTATTATATTCAATTCCAACAGCATACATACATTAGGGTCGCTGGCTTCTCTGGGAAACCCTACTTGTTTCCCAAACACTATGGCGACAAGATCATGCTTTTGGAATACTCCAGGCAGCTGATGGAGGTGCATACCCTCTTTTCCCTCAAAAAGATACCCAAAATTCCATTCCCAATCACCTGTGGGAATTACACCTGCAGTCTGGCCGCCGCGAAGGAGGCAGACAATGAGCTAAAAAGTTATAACTTGCAGGAATTCTATCTGGCATGAAAGAAATTTGATCTGCATGAGAAAATAGCAACGGCACTGCCCCGGGCTTTAGAGCACCATCATATACATATGGAGGACTTCTGGGCAGATTGCCAAGATGATGTAGAGGTGCGAAGCCAGAACTATGTCAGGATGACGGCCGGAATGATGCAACTGTTGAGACTCTGGAGGTTTTGGAGGATTTCTCGGACATCGCCCCCACCACCGACCCCTAGTACAAGGCCAAGGGGATCCATAAAATGGCTCTGCCACTAATGGATTAGGCCGCCCAGGAGGGGACAACGATCAAAGACTTCACTAGGGAGGTGGTCGAGCGAAGTCACACCTATTTCAAGAGGGTGTGCCCTGAGAGTATTCGTCAAGCTCCCCGACCGGCACGAAAGTTAACACCATAGCCGGAACCCAAATCGACCCCGGGGGCCGGGACTTCTTCGCAGGGTGCAAATAAGGGAAAAGGGATAGACGCGACCCCTCCCATGCAAGAAGTCCCTATACAGGAGAAGATCAAGTAATTGGTGGTAGCCTCAGCAGATGAGGGAGCAGTTAATAACGAGGCTGGCCACTCCCCCGCTCATGGCCAGACCAATTCGTCCCTCTTCCTCACCGTCGCTGGCAGCCCTAATGGTGAAGGCAACGGGGGTGGATCCCATGGAAGTGACAGCAATAGCCGATGCGGGGCCACCTTTGATTACCCGCAGAAGGAAGAGGCTTAATAAGAAGCCTAAGGTAGAGCCAGGGTTAGGTACGTCCCAACCCCAACAAGTTGAGGTCCTTTCTTCCAGTTCCCCGAAACTGGAGAAAGAAGCAGAACCCGCAGAGGTCCCAGCAAGTCCCCCTCTGGAAGAGGAGTTTGATGTATTTGCAACCGATGAGTTCAGAAATTTGCAAGGGGACAATACACAAGTGGAGACAGAACAAGAGGCTACAGACCAAGAAGACTTGGAACAGGAACCTGCATAGGAACAGGAGCAGTAGGCAGAAGAAAAAGAGCCAGAACCAGAGATTATCTCTGGGGCTCAAGAGATGCAAGGTCTGGGAGTGGACCAACTAAAGCAAGGCAAACAAATGGCATCCGCTGGGGGAACTAGACCTTCGAGAATAACCGTAACCCCAGCCACCATGTTCCAAGGGCCACTCCTGGGAGCAACCTTCGGGCAGGTTATCACAGCGGCCCAAACTCTGAATCTCGGCCCGATACCTCCCCTACTGCCGACAGAGGGAGAAGCCCTGGCAGAAGAAGAAGAAAAAAAACAAGGAAAACTTGAAGAATAAATCCCTAAAGAAGCCTACCAAGGTCCAGACCTAGCAATAGACATACAAGACAAGGCTGAGGAGATGGAGATCGAAGAGAATGTTGCTACGAAAGAAGTTGAGGCAGGGAGAGAAAAAGATGAGGTCCACGCCGCTGAAGAGAAACAGCCACCAGATACTGGGAAAGAATCAGGAGAACAAACTCTAGTGGGAAGGCCACCTCTATCACCTCAATGGCTGATAGAGAGCAGGAAGAGAAAAGCTCAGTCCACTCTGGTCATTCCTCTCTCCCTGGCCGAAATGATGGCCCAAGCCCAGGCCCCGCCAAAGGCCAAGAAAGCCCAGACAGTTCATACTCCTCAAACTGGGCTGGGTGGAGAAACAGTCACTATTGTGGAAATGCCTCCCCCAGGCACTGATGAAGAAACCACAGACCCCACAGATTACAATGTTGCAGAGGTATCCCTAGGCAAGCAGGGAAACCAGGGTGAGGTAGACCTGCTAAAGGAGGCAGCAAGGGCAGTAGAGGCCCGATATTTGAAAGAGGCCCAGAGGCTTAAAGCTAAAAAGGAAAAGAATGCAAACCTTATGGGGTTTCTTACTGAGCTAGCTAGACCATCAATGTCGCTCCTCCAGAGACCTCCACATCAGAATAATTACTGCAGAGTGACATAGACTCCCTGTGAGTAATGAAAAAGAAAGCCCAAGCAGTGGACGAGTGGGTCGCCCTGCAGAAAGGAAACACCTGGTGTTTCCTGGTGTCCACTCTCCCAGATTTATACATGGCCTGGAAAGTTATTTATTAGGTGAAAGCACTTACTGAGCAGTAGGAGAGTGACACCGAAAATTACCAAGTGTGGAAGGTGGAGCTCGAAGAGCTCCTTACCTTGGGAGAAGACATGATTTCTGAGTCTGAAATTCTAGGTAAAGAGTCATTTGATTTTGTAAGAACTCAGCACTCTAGACTTGACCTCACATTGGAGGTAACCAAGCAACTGGTAGAGTCCTTGCAGGAAAAGATAAATACTATAAAATATTCTTCTAATTTATACAAGTCTTATGTAATAAAGGCTTTCGGGGCTGATCCCCTTAGCACATATACATATACCCCCGAAGATTTAGTTCTGGGGAGTTTTGATGAGATGATGAATTCTCAGTATCAATCCCCGGAGGGGATAGATGGGGCTCAAATGGAAAGATTAACCTGCATCATACTTAGTGGTCATGACGCAGCGAAGATGGCAGATGAATTCAAAGAAAATGTTCCAGACCTGGGGGAACAAGTTGAAGTAGCCAAGCACAGAAGGGCTAGCCTGAAGGATGTAGATGAAGACAACATTTTCCACCTCCTCCAGGCTTTCAATGACAATAAGCAACCTTGAGCTTTCTCCAGAGGTTGGGGAAAACTCACATTGAGTATTCTTTATTCTTTTTTTTTTTTGGGAACGTGAGTTCTCGGAGTCCCGGATCCAAAATTTTGTATTCTTTAAAGTGATTCATGTCCCGGTCCCCGAGGCCGACGGGTCACTTTCACGGGTGGTTAATAAAGACTGTCAGAGAGTAGTTGGCCACATCAAGGGGCGTTGGCTCGGCAGTTGGTTTTCTGATAGGGTGGTCTTCTCGAGGCGCCACTCAAAGGTACACTTGGCACGTTGGAGACAGGGTGCCACATTTCCCATTTATGAGGCATGCAGCCTCGGTCCCCGGGGGACCTACTTTCTTCTTCCTCCTTTCTGGCTCTCTTCTCGAGACTGATTCTTCTGATGTATATTCTTGTCTTATTCTTCTGACATGGCAGACCTATTCCATCTCCAGGTCTTTTGTAGGGTGGCGTAGGTAGTACCGGCCCCCAGATATTGTATTTTATTGGAACATGATATAAATAGGGTTAGGGTTAGAAGAGAGTTGTATAAATAGGCAGATCGGCCCATTTGCAAGGGTCGGCAAAATTGATAATTTTGTTGTCCATAGCAATAGCAAAGTAATTTCTCTTTTCAAGTTGCAGATCTCAATGCTCCATTGATCTATTCTCAATAGTTAGATGATCCCCTAAAGTCGCCATTGTATCATGCACCAGTGCTTGCTGGAAGGAACATTAATAAAGAAGGAAGAATTCTTGGCAATGACGTTTTTGGCATTCCTGCTTCCGAGTTAATGGTATTTCATGTTTTAGTGTTCTTTATGTCTTCTACTCTGGTATATTAAAGTAGATTAACGAACTCTTTACTCCTACTACTGATAAAATGTTGGCTGATGGTTATGTATTTCTTCAGTATTTAGTGTAGTCTATCAGAGTATTATCGATGTTCCAGACATTTCAGTATGACTATAGTTAGATGAAACATTTCTAACCCTGCAGGATCTTTTTCGCTTTATTTTCTAAGTATAAAACACTAGGGAGAACCTTACTCTATTGAATCTCCAGAGAGAATGAGTTGAAGAAAGCAACTATCCCCCTCGAAAATAGTCTCTTCTCCCAACCGAGCCCCGCACCGTCGTGACCCGACACCCAGGTGCTTGGAGGCCTAGAGAATATAATTCTCCCAGACAACCTTTGCAGGCAGAGTTGGCCAGTATCCCCAGAACCGGGTGACAACTTATGACTGTTAGCGGACCCGGTCAGCAAAACCCCATCAACAGAAAATGGCACTAGAAGGAGGGCATGAACTCATCCCCCTCCCAAGATTTTGATTTTACACCTCCTGAAGGTTCCCCGAGTCATAGTTTTAAGAGACAAGCCTTCAGCGGGATTGGATCTTTCTCCCCAGCTTAGTTTGAAAGAGTCCATAGGTCTGCCCCTAATCTCGGAAAGCTTGTCAAACTCGAGCCCCCTGCTCAAAAGAAATGGACCTCAAAAATCATACCAGCCACTATTGTCTGGGGATCTAGCATACCTCAGAATACCCAAGCTTCTTAGGCAATCCTGGGAACCAGTGCCCACACTACCCAGCATATAGTTCCCCCAATGGCGGCGTACTTTGGAAACACCGGGTCCCCAATGGGCACTTTTCTGGGTGCAACCAATGATTTACCCTCTCACCCAGAGAAGATCTGCCCACGGTACGAGCACCTAGGCTCATGGACCGCAGAAGAACACTTACAGGCATACAAAGATGCCATGAACCAACACTAGATCCAACATGAAGATGTTGTGACCCGTATGTTCCCCTTGTCCCTAGGAAAAAGTGAGTTGAAATGGTACCTTAACTTGCCTGCCAACTCCATCAACACTTGGCAGGATATGGAGGACACCTTCCTTGCTTCCTTTCGCGTGCATGTGGACCCAGCCTGGTCCCACAGCTAGTTCATCTCCATCAGAAAGAAACCCAATGAACCTCTTGCAGCATTCAATCATAGGTTTCAGCGCGCCCTAAAATGGTGCACGGGCCCTTTTATTCCATCCCCATAGGTAACCATACAGACCTACCTCAACGTGATGGACCCTTTCGTTGCCACTCTCCTTTGGAGAACAACCGCCGCAGGCGACCGGGACACCTTGGAAAAAGTCTACAACCTAGCCCTAGAGCTGTCCCGTGGTCTCAACAAATCCCTGGGCGGGATTGGGCAGAACATGCCTTTCAACATGATCCCCAGCGGAACTGTATATGCCGGGGCATACAACCCCAATCTAGCAATAGGTGCCCCTTCGATAGCAATGAATTCCCCGCCACCCTTGAGAGACCAGCAGGCATAGTACATTTACCCATCACAGACCCAGGCGGTGATGGGTTTGGAAGTCTTCCCTTGGAATCTTCCGTAGCAATCATAATAACCTCAGACACAACCATCCGGAGTGCCCTTCTTTTAGTCGTCTACGGCTGGAGGATTGCCGCCCTCGACTCCGGCTAATACTGCTGCCTTCCCAGGAGGCCAACAACAACAACAGCCGTCACATTGTGACACAAACACTCAGTTGACCACCGAGGTTGAATCCCTCTGGCGAATATTGTCCACCTTGACCATGGACATGGGCCAACTGAAGGCAGGGTCCTACGCGCCCTAGAATTTGAATTCCCAGAAGGGAAACATTTTCTCCGGCCAACAAAACAACAATGCCGGAGGGAGAAACTTCAAAAATGGGCCTAGGCCCAATCAAAAGCAATGGAATAACAACGCGAACACCAGAGGCCCACCTCTGAACCAAAACACCAACCAAAATGGTGCTGGACTATCACATTTTACACCAGTCACAGATTTCCAGCCCATGACTAACTGGTGTAGATTGCACGATACTGGTTCACACAACAAGGTAAATTGTGCCACTTTGGAGAAGGTCATCGTGATCTCCCAGCTAGACAGGTAGCAGTCACATGATACTACCCCTCCAAAGCCTCCTGTCCAGGAAACAACCCACAGTGCCTTCACCTGTGACACCATCTTCTTCATGACTTCCGGAGAAGATGAAGAAGAATCTGAATTGTAGGGATTCTTTGATGAATCCATTCCATCCTTCGAGGCCAACGCCTTTACTAACTCGTGGACTCCATACAATACTCAGAGTCAGGTTGGTAAAGGACCAGTTTACACGCCTGTGCCCCTATCAAAGATAGTCCTCCTCCCCAGAACAACGCAGCCGACCAATCTACTCCAAAAGGTCCTAGCTCTAGCCAAGAAAAAGATCTCATAGAAGAAAATCACCAGTTCCCAGGAAGAAGATTTGACATTACAAAAGTGTTAGAACAAACCACTACCTCCATGACCCTGATGGAGATTTTGTTGAACTGTCCTGAGCAGAAGAAGTCCCTTCTAAAGCTCTTAGGGAACCCGGAAGCCATTAGCCACCCACCCAAGGTTGTCTCATTCAAAGATGCTAATGCGGTTGTCTTCCGAGGAAACAATGAGGATCCTCCCTTCCTACTAGGCCTGAATATCTATGGTAAAAACATACACAATTGCCTAGTAGATTCTGGAGCTTCAGGTAACATCATGCCCTTGTCCATTTGTCAGAAGCTCAGATTCCACCACACCCCATCTAATGGTGCAATAATCCAGTTGGATAAGACTGCTATAAAAATGGTGGGAGAATTGAAGAACGTCCAGATACAGCTTATTCAGGACCCCAAGATAGCCAGTATCATTGACATCCAAGCGGTGGACATCCCAGAGACTTACGGGATGTTACTAAGTCAAAATTGGTCTAATTCCTTGAATGGATACTTTTCAACTGACTTCACACACTTATGGCTTCCATGGGAAGGAGAATCCAATAAGATTTGAGTCAAAGGTGAACCCCAGATGAAATAGTCCCTTACCGAGGTGGGGAGGGTCAACGAAGTCTTTTTCTTCGAGACTTCCCTGGGGGTGTAAAACCTTTTGAAATTTTAACATTTGATTTCATCCCCAGAGAAGATCCCATCGTACTGTAGAGAGCCCAAGACCTAGAAGAAAAGATGAGAGTTGAAGTCAACTCTCAAGGTCCCATAGCAACCCTTGCCGCACTCCTATCCGGCACTTGGTGCTGAGTGCACTACCAAAAACATTCAGAGCTTGAGTGTGGGCCATGTCTTTCAATCGCCAACCGGCACCTTGATACCCTTCGAAACAGGAAACATGCAACTGATTCCCCAGGACCCAGTGCCCCTATGGGATGCACTCCTTTGGTGCCATCTCCCCGGGAATCCCAAATTCAAAAAACTCTGGAGGAAAATTCTACTTTCACGTCGGTAGTCGGGGAAGGGGTCCCCAAGTCCCCTAGCAATAATCCAAAGAAAACTCCCCCTCCCCGGCCCCAGATTATAAACAATGACTTATGGACCCTGAAGTTTGATGGGTCCCGATCCAAACAAGGCTGTGGGGCTGGGGTAGAGTTAATCAACCCATGAGGGAAGTCCTTCCTCGCGTCCTACAGGCTGCAGTTTAACTGTACAAATAATGTCATAGAGTACGAGGCTTTGGTCCTTGGACTCTTATTCGCATTAAGTAAAGGTATCACCGCCTTCAGGCTCTGGGTGATTCAGAGTTGATTATTAAACAAGTCCAGAGTCAATATACATGTCATGATAAAAGGCTGGCCACTTACCGCAACCGGGCTTGGGGCCTTATCAAGGATTTTGATGCCTTTGGCATTGACCTCATTCCCTAGCGACGGAACTATGTCCCAGATGCCCTCGCCATTTTTGCCAGCACACTTGAGCCAATGGCCGGCTCCCGACTCTGGAGATTTTCAGTCGAAATGGTCCCCACCCCATCCATTCCAGATAATGTCACCCACTTTTAGGTTTTTGAGGATGATCAACACATCTTGGCCTTCATGGCGAATGTTGGTGTCTTTGAGGATCAGATAGTGGAGGAACAAGACCATGATGATACTGGGCAGGGTGATGAAGATGATGGGATCACTAACACCATCCCAAAGGGGATGGTTGCGCTGGAACAAATCTTCGACTCGGACCCTCGGGCCTGTGAGAAGGTGTCATCCTTCCCTGAGGGAGGAAAATTTTAAAAGGTTAACATCGGCCAGCCCGGTGAAGAAAAGATCATTCACATCGATATCTCCTGCTCCCCGGAGGAAAAGGAGAAGATTCTCGTGGTTCTCTGAGAATACATCGATGTAATTGCCTGGGGTTATGAAGACTTGAAAACATATGATACATCCATCATGACCCACACCATTCCCCTGAAGCCTGATGCTAAGCCATTCTGGAAAAAGCAAAGACCGTTCAACCCCCTGATAGAGCCCCTGATTTGTCAGGAGGTGGAAAAACTGCTGTCAGCCCAGATAATCTTCCCAATCCAGCACACTACGTGGGTTGCCAACCTAGTCCCCATAAGGAAGAAGAACGGTGAGATCTTCCTTTGTGTAGATTTTTGAAACTTGAACAAGGCCTCCAAAAAAGATAATCACCCTCTCCCCTCGTTGGACGAGGTGTTGCAGATAGTAAATGGGTCCTAGATGATGTCCTTCTTAGATAGATATTTGGGATACAACCAGGTCATGGTCAAGTACGAAGATAGAGAGAAAACAGTGTTTACCACTAAGTGAGGAATGTTTGCGTATAGAAGAATGCCCTTCGGTCTGATCAACACAGGGGCTACATTTCAAAAGGCCATGGACATTGCATTTGAGGGCCTCGTAAATCGGTGCATAATCATCTACATAGATGATTTGACCATCTTTTCCTGGCACAGGTGTGATCATCTCGCCCACCTCGCTCAGATATGTGAGAGATGTTGCCGGTATGGAATATCCCTCAACCCCAAGAAGTGCATATTCGGGGTCACCGAGGGGAAGTTTCTCGGGCATATTATCTCTGAGAAGGGTATATCCATAGACCCTGATAGAGTCGAATCATTGCTAAATTTACAAATGCCTGGCAGCAAGAAAGAGATGCGATCCTTCTTCGGTAAAATCAACTTCGTGCGACGTTTCATCATGGGATTCGTAGAAATAGTTAAACCACTCAATGAGATGATGAAGAAGGATACCAAGATTGATTGGAGTCTTGAAGCAAAGTGGGAGTTCTCCTAGATCAAACAAGCAATAATAGAGGCACCTGTTCTGACTAGTCTAGACTATTCCCTTCCGTTTTACATTTATTCGTTTTCTTTGCCGCATTCTGCTACGGCAGTGTTGACCCAAAAGGTTGAAGGGGAGGAACGACCAATAGCTTTCATGAGTTCCCCCTTCAAGAACGCTAAAGTCTGGTATTCACCACTAGAAAAATAGGCCTTTTCTCTAGTTCACGCCGTGAAGAAATTCTGGCATTATATTCTCCGAAGCAAGGTACACGCTATTATTCCAGACCAGGCTGTCAAGTCTCTGCTGATGCAAAGTGAATTGGGTGAGAGATGGGGGAAATGGATGGCCATCCTCCAGGAATATGACTTAAAAATGCAGCCCATGAAGATAGTCCAGGGTCAGGGACTAAGTTGAGTGATGGTAGAAGAGACTCCTCGCATAGAATGTCAGACTTACACTGTGGAGTCCATTACCCGGGATCCGTGGTATATTGATTTGGTATACTTGTTGCTAAACAAAAAATGCCCGGAGGGGTTACCTCCCCACAAACGCCGCACCCTGCGGATGAGAAGCGCTCACTTCATGATCAAAAACTCTATGCTTTATCGTAGAAACTACGAGGGAGTGTACCTTCGATGCATCGATAGGGACCAAGCTATAAGAATAATTGATGGATTCCATGGATAGTTTGGAACCGGGCATGGTTCAGCTAATGCCACTGCCCACCAGATCCTTTGGGCCGAATACTATTGGCCCTGTATATTCAAGGACATTTACACTCATGTTAGGAAATTCCATACTTGCCAAACCGTAGCACATCGTGAGTGTAACCCGGCTATGCCTCTACAACCAGTCTACGAGGCCAGACCCTTCACCCAGTGGGCATTTGATTTCATCAGGGAAATCAACCCCAACTCATCTGCCAACCACCGATACATCCTTACTGCTACTGATTACTGTACTCAGTGGACTAAAGCTATACCTTGCAAAAACAACACGGCGGACGTAGTTATCAAGTTCTTGGAAGAAAACATCGTCACAAGATTTGGAATGCCCTTTGCTCTGGTATGTGACAATGGTCCAGCGTTTTCTTTGACGTAGCTACTCGAATGGACTTACAATCGGAAGATCACTTTGAAGTTCTCTAGCAACTATTATCCCCAAGGAAATGGCGTTGCTGAATCAACAAACAAAAATCTACTTGAAGTGATCAAACACCCGTTAGAACAAAATCCTAGGGATTGGCATCAAAAGTTGAAATTTTCCCTCTGGGCGGATCGCATTCGCGTCAAGGCCACCCTGGGAACATCACTGTTCCATCTGGTTTATGGCCAGAACCCTGTATTCCCAGTCAATCTACAAATCCCAGTTTTACAGTTCATACAGGAATTTAGCAATAGGGACAACATCGTGGAGGTTCGGCTCTTAAATCTGATGCAAATGGAAGAACAACAAGATGTAGCCCTTAAACATTTTGCGCATCATCAAGCAGTGGTAAAAAGATGGTTTGATAGGAGACCCCAATATAAGGCTTTTCAGATCTCAGATCTGGTCCTGTTGTGGGACAAGGCCCGGGAGAAGAAAGGAAAACATACCAAGTTCCAACAGCTCTGGCTCGAACCATACCTCATCTCGGAAATTTGCGGGGCAAATACTTACCGCCTTAACACTCTGACTAGGGAACCTATCACACTGCCCGTTAATGGACAGTTTATCAAACACTACTTTGAGTAGGGTAAGTTTGTCCAAAGTTGTATTATATGTAAAGCCTTCCACTTGTAAATATCTCTTTCAGGTGTCTCGTTGTGAGGTACCCTATCTTGTAAATAGCCTTGCCGACTGTCCTCCAGGATAGTTCCCTTTTGCTATTTTTTGTTTTCATTTTCGGTTTTCTTTCAGTCCCGGCGTTTTGTCCTATCTTGTAGGAATTGGAATGCTTGGCATAACTTTGGTTTCTGACATAATGTCTATGGCGTGGCCAACTTTAGATTCTGTCTTTAGCACGGTGGAGCTGGCCCAGTCTCCAGGGTTCGTTTCACAGGATATGGCACATTTTGAGGAATCTCCATTGGGCGTTCTCTCTGGGAATCTGGCAATCAGTGAACAAAATAATAATATAAGGAACAAGTAATCAGACACATCGAGGATAGATCGGTTGTACTGATTAATTGACCCAGGTCTGAAATTTTAAGAGATTCTTTTCGGGTCTGGAGTTTTATCCCCTCTTCAAACAATCTAAATATAGGTGGACAGGTGAAAGAAGTACCGCCATTAAACTTAGCTAAGCTTAAGCTTAATGGTGAAAGCAGTACCACCTTCCCCCACCTTGAAATAAACAAAATAACCAAAGAAGAAAGGTGGGATAGAATTCTGGTCTTCGGGGGAAACGAGCGAATGAACGACTGGTTCGATGTGATTAGTACCTCTTCTCTATTCCTCCCAGAGGTCATCGGCTTGATTTCTTTCCAAAGCATAGATGACACCACTGATGAAGGACTACAGACTGACTCCTGCGTGGTTAGATTCTCTCAGACATGTTTCTCTTCGCCTGTCAGATGCTCCGATGGGTGGCCTGTTCTAGTTTTGCTAACTAGAGATTCTATAGTTCTCAAATGTGCTTAAGCATTTGTCCTAGATAGTCGCCATTTGTTATGCCCTGCATCCCCGTCCCTATATTTTGTGTGCAAAATGTTGGGTCCCCATTTTTGTTTTTGCTTGCGGCCTTGCCTTGTCTTTCTGTCCCTTTTTATTTTATTTTCTCCAGGGTTTTCTTCCCCGACGTTGTGTCTTGTTTGTTTGCTTTCCATCTCTGGGACTCCAGTCCCAGAGGTTGCCTTTTGTTGGAAACTGGATTCTGGACTCTGGGATTATTCATCATGATGTTCTTAAGGATATTATCACAAGGAATCCCTGGGCCCGGAGTTTGGAGGTTTTGCTTGTCCGGAGATCGCCGGAAGGAGGAGGATTACCTTTTTACCACGGGTATAAATAGAAATTATCTGTCACTTTCACATTTACCACAATTAAAACCTTCAAGCACTTAGAGAAAATCTGAGAGCGATTTCAAAGCGATTAACAGAGAATTTGCAGAGAGTTTATAGTAATCATCGCTGAATATTTCCAATCACTTTCAAGAAAATGCAAGTGCTTCGCGGTGGTGACTCTAACCGATTAACAACTCGAGCTGTTGCAGAGCTCCTGCAGTAAATCCTCCTTTTCCTCCATCTCCTACATTCTCAGGTTGGTGTTTCCGCTTTCCTGCTTCTTTATTTTGCTTTCTCTCTCTGGTTTTTGTCAGTTTCATTTTGTTTTTGCTTGTCTTGTCTCATTTTGTTTCTCTATTTCATTTCTTTGTCTGGTTTGTTATTTTTTGGTTTCGCCGCCTGTTGGTGGGTCAGCTCTCTGCCGAAGGGTTGTCCGCCCTCTACACAGAGGTGGTTTAGCTATAGATAGTTGTAGATAGTTCATTCTGCCTTGTCTATTTTTCCCGTGGACATCGCTCCGTGTTGTGTCTATGTATATATGTTTATACCTATATATGCATACATGGCTGTACATAGTCTTTATATATCCCTCAGCTCCATGTATATCCTTTCGAGTGGCGAAGTGAGCTGGTCGAGTCACCTTTGTGTCTGGTTTTCTGCCTCTGAGCTCGCTTCGAGGCAGAAAACCACCTGTTTGAAGCTCAGCTCTTAGCTGGTTTCAAACAGGTAGTTTTCTCTCTCCTCCATGAAGTCTGTCAGAACCTCATTTATATCCCATGCGCATAATCAATCCTAGCCAAGTGGCTTTCCCTTTTTGCACGTTCGGACAGTTGGCTCCATCGTAATTGCCATAACTTCCATTTAATACCTCCGCACGTGGCGCCCACGTGGGCGTGATGACTTGGCTTCTACATATTCTCGCTAACGGTCATTACCCCAGGCTTCGGGTCTCTTACCACGGTCCATCCTGTGTTTTCACCTAGTATGATAAAATCCCCAGACCCAAATATTTAATAAAATCTTAAGTTTACAATGTGTTTTACTTTTTGGGTATCTGTGCATGAAACTAACTTTTCAAGAAAAGCAAACATCACGGTGGTAAGATCTCTGGACCCCGGAGTAACTATTTTATTTTGATAAAAATATTCTGACGGTCGCTCTGCCTTGCAGGTTCCTGGAATTTATCTATCAATCATGTCTGAAGCATTCACATCCTCTCCGCCCGGAAGTCCAGTTGTTCCCTCAACAACCACCAGGGCAGCTGTAAAATCCAAAATGGAAAGGGCCCTGGAGAAACTGCCCCTCACCATGAAGTTCATGCAGAACAACGTCATTACGGGCTCAAAGATTGAGTCCAAGGTTAAACTTATAACCGACACCAGCGTCAGAACGTGGGCAGAGATGCAGGCCTTGGTAAAAGTGATGCACATCCAGTGATAAGCTAGAGATCAATTAGCGATCAATGTTAGAGGTTTCAGGATCCTCCGGGTAGCTTGCTTCCCGTGCTCCGTGCAGTCTCTGGAGCTTGTCCTAACGCTAGCGACCAACTACAACTCCTTCGTTTGGGCTTTCATGCTTGCAGCCATGAAACCCAGAAGATACCCCTCTCCTCTAGTATCCCTCGACCTAGACACATTCTGGGCGGGATTAGGAATCCCACAATTCGACAGAGCAACAGTAGTTACGAGGATTGATGCCTTGGCTCAGTTTACACAACTGGAGGATGCTGCCTGGGTGTACATGAATACCCACTGGCTTAAGGCCCCAAAGAGGGACCCAAAGAGGATGAAGATAGAAATCCCCCGCTCTGAATTCAAAGAGAGCATCTAGATGGGGATAATAGCATTAGCCCAGGTATTTGGGTAACCCTCCGCCAAGGATTTTTCCAAATGGATGTACTATTTCCTCCTCGACATCTCCACTAAGGGAGAATTCTTCGACTGGGCAGCAATAATCTCCAATCACGTCGACTCCCAGTTCCTTCAGCTGGACAGGAAGAAGAAGTTCTATATGTCTTCTTATGTCTTCTGGGCCCTAGCACAACAGAGGCCCCACTCCAACGGCCTACTTACAGATGGCGTGCTCAGGATTGGCCTGGAATTAAAAGCACCGTGAGATCATTTCCCACAGATTCAATGGGAGGCCAGCTTCCCCAGTTTCTACTGGGTGAATGAATCATTCATTTACTACCATCTGCTTACCCCCACCCGGGATGCCAGGTACCGCCTGTCCTTGGAGGCGATGAACTTGGTCCAAAATTATAGACATTATTATATTTAATTCCAATAGCATACATACATTAGGGTTGCCAGCTTCTCTGGGAAACCCTACTTGTTTCCCAAACACTGTGGGGACAAGATCATGCTTTTGGAATATTGCAGGTAGCTGATGGAGGTGCATACCCTCTTCGCCCTCAAAAAGATACCCAACATTCCATTCCCAATCACCTGTGGGAATTACACCTGTAGTCTAGCTGCTACGAAGGAGGCAGACAATGAGCTAAAAAGTTATAACTTGCAGGAATTCTATCTGGCACGGAAGAACTTTGATCCTCATGGAAAAATAGCAACGGCACTGCCCCGGGCTTTAGAGCCCCATCATATACATATGGAGGACTTCTGGGTAGATTTCCAAGACGACGTGGAGGTGCGAAGCTGGCACTATGTTAGGATGATGGCCGGAATGATGCAACTGTTGAGACTTCAGAGGTTCCCGGAGGATTTCTCAGACACCGCCCCCACCACTGACCCCCAGTACAAGGCCAAGGGGCTCGATAAAATAGCTCTGCCACCAATGGATTAGGCCGCCCAGGAGGGGCCCACGATCGAAGACTTCACTAGGGAGGTGGTCGAGCGAAGTCACGCCTATTTCAAGAGGGTGTTCCCCGGGAGTATTTGTCAAGCTCCCCGACTGGCGCCAAAGTTAACACCACAGTCGGGACCCAAATTGACCCCGGGGGCCGGAACTTCTTCGCAGGGTGCAAATAAGGGAAAAGGGATAGACACGACCCCTCCCACGCAAGAAGTCCCTATACAGGAGCAGATCAAACAATTGGTGGTAGCCTCACAGCAGATGAGGGAGCAATTAATAACGAGGCTAGCCACTCCCCCGCTCATGGCCGGACAAATTCGTCCCTCTTCCTCCCCGTCGCTGGTAGCCCTAATGGTGAAGGCAACAGGGGTGGATCCCATGGAAGCGGCAGCAATAGCCGATGCAGGGCCACCTTTGATTACCCGCAGAAGGAAGAGGCTTAATAAGAAGCCTAAGGCAGAGCTGGGGTTAGGTACATCCAAACCCCAACAAGTTGAGGTCCTTTCTTCCAGTTCCTTAGAACCGGAGAAAGAAGCAGAACCCGTAGAGGTCCCAGCCAGTCCCCCTTCGAAAGAGGAGTTTGATGTATTTGCAACCGATGAGTTTGTAAATTTGCAAGGGGACAATACACAAGCGGAGATAGAAGTCCCAGAGATAGAACAAGAGGCTGCGGACCAAGAAGACTTGGAACAGGAACCTGCACAGGAACAGGAGCAGCAGGCGGAAGAAAAAGAGCCAGAACCAGAGATTATCTTCAGGGCCCAAGAGATGCAAGGTCCGAGAGTGGACCAACTAAAGCAAGGCAAACAAATGGCATCCGCTGGGGGAACCGAACCTTCAGGAATAACCGTAACCCCAGCCGCCACGTTCCAAGGGCCACTCCCGGGAGCAACCTTCGGGCAGGTTATCACAGCGGCCCAAAC
Source organism: Thuja plicata (assembly GCA_018584345.1). Classification (NCBI taxonomy): domain Eukaryota; kingdom Viridiplantae; phylum Streptophyta; class Pinopsida; order Cupressales; family Cupressaceae; genus Thuja; species Thuja plicata. The sequence goes on along the minus strand of MU223614.1, from coordinate 1,030,388 downwards.
TCTAAATCTTGGCCTGATACCTCCCCTACTGCCGACAGAGGGAGAAGCCCTGGCAGAAGAAGAAGAACAAAAAGAAGGAAAACTTGAAGAAGAAATCCCCGAAGAAGCCTACCAAGGTCCAGACCCAGCAATAGACATACAGGACAAGGCTGAGGAGATGGAGATCGAAGAGAATGTTGCTACGAAAGAAGTTGAGGCAGGGAGAGAAATAGATGAGGTCCACGCCACTAAAGAGCAACAGCTACCAGATACTGGGAAACAATCAGGAGAACAAACTCTGGTGGGAAGGCCAACCCTACCACCTCAATGGCTGATAGAGAG
>MU223614.1:1009698-1022614 GCA_018584345.1 Thuja plicata | reverse complement strand
ACTGGAGAGATGGGTGGAGTAACCCATGTGATGTAATTGGAGTTATCTCTTTGAAGATAAATAAATATTTAATTCATTTATTTAATAATTGTTTTCAACATGTGAGATAATTGAATTCTTTTTTATTGAGAATTGTTTTATTTGATGAAATTAAATTAATTTAATTGAAATTAATTCAATTGGAAGAATTTGATTAGTAAGTTTAAATATTTGAATTTAAACTATAGGAAATTGAATTTAATTAATTAATAGTAATTAATCAATTAAGGTTAATTAATTAAATAAAATTAATTATTTAATTAATTTTGAGAATTTGATTAAATGATTTGGGAAATGAATTTAGAAGAAAATAGATGATTAATTAATGATTAAAAACCCATTAATTAATAGATGAAAATTAGTGTTTTTAATTTAAAGTCGCAAGCCTGTCCATTTTAGGGTGTCTCCATTTTCCCCTCTTTAATGCGATGTGAATTGTCACAGTGTGTCAAAGATTCTTTGATTTTGCCCTAGCTTGCCCCGACATTTAGTAGGTGTATTTATGCCCCCTCAACAAATTAAGCATAGAAAATGCATCAGATGAGCATTAATTTGTTAAAAAGGTGAATCACTATATGATGATGATGAATGCATTCCTATGTTAGTTATGATTTTATTGATGATGGATGCATTTATTATATGATCTACTATGCACATGTTTTGGATTTTTCTTATGCAATAAATGAATGCAATCTACCATGCACAAAATTTTTGAGTAATGCATGTGTTAGTTAGAAGGAAGTTAGTTTAGATAGATGTGCTCTGAGATTGATCTACTAGAATGTGATGATAGAAAAAAATTTCTTTTTGCATTTTTTTGGATAGATATGAACTGATAGGAAGGATGAATGTCTCAAGTCACTGCCCCAGTTTCCAATAATTGTCATCATTGCATCTTTTTGTATTTTCTGATATTCTGGAAGAGCGTCGAATGATTCAGATCACATACCACCTAGATACTACCATGACCTCTTGATATTGGAAGGAGTAGAGAGATTTGAATAGAAAAAGACCCATAGTGCACCCAAATATTGACCATCTGGATTCAACTATGTTCCCTGTTTGAAAAGAAAGATAGCCAAAAGCACCCAAATATTGACCATCTGGATACCGCTTGTCCTTTGAATTAATCTAAAACAAAGAAACCAAGATAGAACTCCTATGCACCCAGAGTCCATCTGGATAACATTGTGAGCTCTTGATTTCCAAAAGCGAAAGCCAAGCAAACAAGATAGAACTCCTATGCCCCTAGAGTCCATCTGGATAGCATTGTGAGCTCTTGTTTGCAACATAAAGGGAAAGACCATAGAAACCAAGATAGAAATCCAAAGCAACTCAGAGTCCATCTGAATATTGTTGTGAGCTCTTGATTCTATAAAGAAAAAAAGAAAAATAAAAGAGAAGGAATGTCCAATTCTTTCCCAGGTTTAAGCTCAGATTGTGGAACTATGTGGTTGTCAGATAAGTGACAGCACCTACCACATTTATCCTAAATCATCATGGCCCTAAAATCGAAGTGAACATTCAACAGACAACAATCAAAGAAAATAATTCATGATCTATCATAGCTACTCTCCTCACATGGTGGATCCTAGAGTAGCATAAGAACATAACCTCAAAATATAAACTGACATCTGACCGACTTGACTGACCTAGTCAACATTTTTGTGTGGTACCTCGATGCAGTTGGATTCTCTTGATTGGATCAACTCTTTGGATAGGCTTGTTTTGGCTTGATTGCTTTGATCATGTTGGCAGTTGATTAAGCTGTGTTAGATGGGCCAAATGCTTGTTTGCAAAGCTCATGATTGTGAAAATATTGATTGATAGATTTGATTGTTCTGATCGTATTGGCAGCTAATCAAGTTGTGTCAGATGTGCCCAATGCTTGTTTGCAAAGCTCATGATTGTGACAATTTTGATTGATAGATTTTGATTTGATCAATTTGGTAGCTGGTCAAGCTGTGTCAGATGGGCCCAATGCTGATTTGCAAAGCCGATGATTGTGATAATTGATTGACTAGGCGTGCTTGCCCCTTGATTTTCTTGATAACCAAGTTGGTTTTATTGCTTGGGATTTTGCAATTTTTTGAATGTTTTTGATGAAGATTGGTTTTCTCTTAATTTTTTATCTTTTTAGGATTTTTTATGAATTTTTCAATTTTTAGGATTTTTGGGTATTTGGAATCGCCCCCTAGTTTGGTGGACCAATATTAACCATGGGTAAGTGCTTGGTGCTCAGAGGGGTTCGTGCTTCTGGATATTTCTTGGGGTAGTTAGTCTTGCATTTTGAAGCGTGCTCAAGCTTTTGAAGCTTATTGATGGTGAAGTTGGATTTGAACACTTGGCACCTGTTTGCCAGGTTTTCACCAAGGTACCTACTCAATAGTGCCTGATTGCCAGGTTTTCACTGAGAGAGCGATGTTGTTTTCTCTTTACTTTTTGCTTTTTTGATTTTTTTGATTGTCGCCAAGGCGCCTGATTGCCAAGTTTTCACCAAGGTAACTTTTGTATTTTTTGATTTTTTTGGTATTTTCTGGATATGTAGATAAATGCCTTAACCATAGGGACCTTTAAGGGTAGAACCTCTTCAGGTGCATGTTGTTGATGTAGCTGGGGAGCTGATCTCCTTCTGGTGTTGCTAGTATGAATGCCCCACTCTGAGTAGAGTTGACAAGAACAAAAGGTCCTAGCCAGTTAGGCTCAAACTTACCAGGTTTGACTCGCTCTGCTTGATTCTTCTCATTTTCCATGAGGACAAGGTCTCCTACCTCAAATTTTTTTGGCTTCACCTTCTTGTGATAGTTCCTTCTAAGGTGATTCGGATAGCCTTGTAAGTGGTCGAAGGCATGTTGCCTTCTTTCATCTAGTAATTCTAGCTCACTGAGCCTTGCTACTCTATAGTCTTCATCTGAAACTAGGTTCTTCAACGATATTCTCAGGGATGGGATTTCTACCTCAAGGGGTAATACTGCCTCTATTCCATAGACTAGGGAGAAAGGAGTTTCTCCTATAGGTGTTCTCACACTAGTTTTGTATGCCCATAATGCAGGACTAAGCTGTAAGTGTCAGTCTTGCCCTGATTTGTTTATTGTTTTCTTTAGAATCTTCAAGATTGTTTTATTTCTAGCTTCAGCTTGTCCATTCCCTTGAGGGTAGTAAAATGAGGAGAACCCTTGTTTGATGTAGAACTGTTCACATAGGTCTTCAACATCCTTGTTCTGAAAAGGGGTACCATGATCTGTCAGGATTGTTTGGGGGATCCCGTATCGACAGATGATGTGATTAAGTATGAACATTGCTATCTATTTTCTAGTGATGTAAGTGAGGGGAATTTCTTCCACCCACTTGGTGAAGTACTCCATTTCTACTATGATGTACTTGTGTCTGTTTGCTGAAGGTGTTATTTTTCCTACTAGGTCAAATCCCCACATTGAAAATGGTAATGGTGATGTAATGGGATTTAGTGCCTGCGCTGGTGCATGGATGAGGTCTCCATGAATTTGACACTGTCTACACCTTTGAACATGCTTGTGTGCATCTGTCTCTATTGTGGGCCAATAGTATCCCATGCGGATTATTTTCTTAGCTAAGTTGTTGCCACATCCGTGGGTTCTACATATTCCTTCATGTACCTCATACAAAGCTTTCTGGGATTCCATGGAAGTGAGACATCATAGTAATGTTCCATCGAGACTTCATCTGTATAGAGTAGTAGAGAGGATTGTATACCTAGAGGCTTGGCGGATGAGGGATTTTCTCTGGTTCCTAGACAAGTTTGGGGGTAAGACATTGTTTTGGAGATAGCTATAGACATCTTGGTACCATGGGGATTTAGGACCAACAAGGACACGCGCTGATTCTGTGATAGATGCCTGATGTGATGGTACCAAGAGTTGCTCCACTAGAAACTAGAATTTGGCATCATTACCTGGCATATCAATCAGTGATGCTATGGTACCCATCGCATCTGCAACTTTGTTTTGTGCTCTTGGGACTTGCTCAAAGAGAATGTAATGAAACTTGGTGCGCAGTTGTTCCATCTGTGCTCTGTAAGTTATGAGCTTCTCATCTTTGGTCATGTAATCATTGTTAACTTGGATAATGACCAACTGCGAATCACCAAAGACTTTTAAGTTCTTGATTCTCCATTGAATGGCTATCTTTAAACCGATGACCAATGCTTCATATTCTGCTATGTTGTTGCATTGGAAGTTAAGTCTGAAAGACTTTAGAATTGTATCATGATCTGGAGTGATAAGAACTATCCCTGCCCTCACTCCATGATTTGTACATGATCCATCAAAGTAAAGTTGCCATACCTCAATCGCCGGTTGTAGTGTCATGATAGATTCGTCAGGGAAATAGGAGATAATAGGCTAGTGGTCTTGAATTGGTGCCTCTGCTAGTTGATCGGAAATCACTTGTCCCTTGATAGCCTTTCTATCTACATACTCAATGTCAAACTCACTTAAGATCATTACCCACTTGGCCAGTCATCTAGTGAGCGCTGCTTTGCTTAATAGGTACTTGAGAGGATCAATATGTGCAACCAATTTTGTTTGGTGACTCAACATGTAGTGTCTTAGCTTTTGGGAAGTGAAAACAACTGCCAGGCATGACTTCTCAATTGGCGTGTAGTTTAGCTCATATCCAACCAAAGTCCTGCTTAGATAGTAGACGGCCCTCTCCTTTCCTACATCATCATGTTGCACCAAAAGGACCCCTAACGTTGACTCCGTCACTGCGATATATGGAAGCAATGGTCTACCTTGTACTGGTAGTACCAATATAGGAGACTTAAGAAGGTAGTCTTTGAATATCTAAAATGCCTATTCACATTGCTCTGTCCATATGAACTTGATGTCTTTATACAATAGATGTTGGAATGGGTGGCACTTGTCTGCCAATTGAGCTATGAAGCATCTTATTGATTGGAGCCTTCCTTGTAACCCTCTTAGTTGTCTCAAGTTTGATGGTGGAGGCATGTCCAATATTGCCTTGACCTTTGCTGGATCCACTTCAATTCCTCTGTGTGATACTATGAACCCAAGTAATTTTCTCGCTTTGACACCGATTGCACACTTTTTTGGATTTAGGTGAACTTTGAATTCCTCCATTCTATCAAAGATGGGTCCCAAAACCTGTAGATGATCCTTTCAAAGTATGGACTTTGCTAGCATGTCATCCACATAATCTTCCATTGTCTTGTGGATGAGATCATGAAATATGGTTGTCATTGCCCTTTGATATGTTGCTCCAGCGTTCTTTAGACCAAATGGCATGACATTTCAACAATATGTTCCCCAAGGACATGTGAAAGCCATTTTGTGTTGGTCCTCTGGCACTATCCTTATTTGGTTGTAACCTAAGAAGCCATCCATAAGTGACATCATTTCATGCCCTACAGTTAGGTCCACTATCATATCAATGTTTGGTAAAGGAAAGTCATCTTTGGGACATGCTATATTCAGATCCCAGAAGTCTGTGCAAATTCATATTTGACCATTGTACTTCGTAACTAGTACTAGATTAGATATCTAATCCACATATGGTATAGGTCTGATGAATTTGGCATCCAGGAGCTTTTTTAGTTCTACCTTGACTAACAATGCAACATGAGGATGCATCTTTCTTAGCTTCTGTTTGACGGGTTTTGTGTTTGGTAGCAATGGGAGGTGGTGTAGTACCAACTCTGGATCTAAACCTGGCATATCTGAGTAAGACCATGTGAAATTGATCATTCTTTCTTTGAAGAAATTGATGAACTTTTCTCTCTCCTAAGGGGTGAGAGATTTTGCTAAGCAGATGTTCTTTGGGTTCTTGTTATCCCCCAAGTTGATTTCCTCTATCTCTTTGACTAGTAGTGTTGATTTCTCCTCTGTCATGGGGAGAAATTCCTTCTTTCCATCTTCTAGCACCTCTATGAGCTTTTCTCTAGAAGATACGTCTTCTTTTAGCTTTTTATTCTTTTGTTCTTTTTTCTTTTGTGGACTGGAAAGAGGAGCTTCCTCCCCGAAGTATGATGCTCTGTCTAGGTTGATAGAGAATCCTGCCTTGTGATCTCCTGATGGAAGGCCTTCCCTTAGTCCCATGAAATGAGCTATTGCCTCGTCATTTTCAAATACATCAAGATCAGGTGGTACTTGTTGATCCCACTCTATAAGCTTAGGGTGTATGAGACAGACACTTTCACTATTGTTTGGCTTTGGTTGACTGAACAGGACTACTGATATGGTGCCTACAAAATTGGACTATGATGAGGATGCACCATTGAATTCTGATGAATGATATGTTTGTCTATACAGGGTTGTTCAGTAATGGTTAGTTGTTCAAACAGGTCTGCTAGGTTTATGATAATATCAACTTGAAGGAAAAAAAAAGGGATTGAGGGTTCGGAGTCATGGAGGGATCTCCACTCATACTCATGGGAGTCTATCTCAATGGAATGTTCATCCGATGTCTCATTTCCTGGGTTATCATTGATTTCTATGTGTAGGTTTAATTGGGATTGTGTGGTTCCCTCTTCGGTGGGCAACAACTGCGCTAATATGTTTCTTATTAGGACATGCTTTGTGTTGTGCCCCCGGTGCATTTCTACTATTTGCTTGTGATTGACTTGAATGTCTTGGATCATAGGACTAGTGATTTGTTGCCCATATTCCAAACCTCTTGTGTTTCTCTAGGTTGGTGGTAGAGGCAATTCATATATTCCTTGTTGTCTTTCCCCCAGTCTTATTGTACCATCGTACCCAAATCTTTGTATCATTGTGTAACCGTTACCATAGTTTTCCAAAGGTAGTGGTGGTCAGATTGTTTCAGAGGAGTCTCAGTATAACTAGGTATTGATGTCTTTCTCAAAAGGATTCTCTTCTGCTATGTCTCCCCATCGGAAAAAGGTTGTGGGTGGACATCTAAATAGAACCGGCTATGGAGTTTCTGTTGCAATAACAGGTTGTGGCATACCATGAGTTCTTGGGCTTAGAGGCATGTGCGTGATGGTAAAAGCCTCTTCATATCTATATTCACCACATCCCTTGTCTGTGATGGATATCTTTCCTGCTTTCTCTGTGACATCTTTAAGATTTGAATTTGAAGGGGAGGAGATACTTGCATCCTAGTTAATGACTATCTTTCCCACTGCCTATGTAACATCTTTGGGATTCGAATATGAAGAGGACAGGATGCTTGCATCTTGGTTTGATGGTACCTGGTTATCAGTGTTGATTTGGACCGCATTGCAATATTAGAAGGGGTTGGGATCTCCCTCTATGATGATCTCCTCCCCTTGGTGAGGGAATTTGATGCATTGATGGTATGTCAAAGGTACATCTTGCATTTCATGTATCCAAGGTCTCCCTAGTAACATGTTGTATCCCAACTCAAGGTCTAAGATTTGGAAGGGTGTGTTTTTTACCACAGGACCAATGCAAACAGGTAGAATGATAATACCATTAGAGGACCTTTCCTCTTCATCATAGGCTCTAATATTTATCCTCCTTGTGACATCAATGCTCAATTTTGAATAACCCAGTTGCTTGATTAAATTTAGAGTACAAATGTTTAACCCAGCCCCACCATCAACAAGGACCCTATGGACAGCGCTTTTGTGGATCTGGACAAGTGTAGAGGATCATTATGCAGGGTCTTATGTGGTGGCACATCATGGTCTGTGAATGTGGCATGTTTGTTAGCTTCTATTTGGTTGACCATCATTTGGAAGCTTTCAGGTGTTATGTCCCTTGGGACAGCTGCATTTTAAAGTGCTTGGTCAAGTGCTAGTTTATGCTGTGGAGATATGTGTAAGAGGTCAAACATGGATATCTGGGTAGGTGTGTACTTTAGTTGGTCCAATATGCTTGTTTGTGGATCCAAGTTTGCTATAGGATTGGCTGATGTAGTAGCTGAGGATGGTACTCCTTGCAGGATGACTCTAGCACGATGCGTAGTTACAACGCAATTGTTACCTTGGTCCCTGATAGTGATTGTGGCCACATGGTTATCTGAAGGATTAATGCAATTTATAACATTGTCATTGTTGGCATATGTATCGTTAACTTTATTGGTTTTTCCACTAGATCCAGAGGCTCTTCCCTTGTTGTGATCACAGAAGGTATCATTGAAAATGGTGTGATCAGTTGTGCCTTTAGTTTGATTATTCGTCGCATCAATGATCCCTGTGTCAATCAGATCTTGAATAGCATGCTTCAATCGGTAGCAATCAGTTGTTTTGTGCCCCTTGACCCGATGAAACTCGCAGAAATCTTTGTCATTATACCACCTCAGTTTGTTTTCATCTTGTTCAAATTCTTTGATTTCTGGGAGAGTGATAGTGTTTGATTGTATCAACTTGCGTAAATTTGATTCTATCAGTTCTCCTAATGGCATGAAATCTCGCTGCTGGAACTAAAACTGTGGTTTGCGTTGATTCTATTGTTGACTATTTGACATAGTGGCTACTTGTATAGGGTGAGGTTGGTTTTGAGTGTATGCTTGTTGAGTGGGCCCTGTGGGTTTTTGGTTTGCCACAAGTGTGCCTTGTAGTGACACTTTGGGTTGCGCATAGTTGATGTCTTTACATCAATGACACCGTCGCTAGTGACATTTTTGTTCTTGTTCCGCCACTTATCCTTTTCCGTTACATTTTTATTTGTGTTTTTTTGTGTAGGATCTGCAAGGATACCTCATTTGACCAAGTTCTGCTCACAATGAACTCCTCTTTCGATGAGTTGTGTGAAGTTCAGAGCTAACTATAGCTCTGTTGTGAATGACATGTCTAGGATCAGATTGTCAACAAACATGACTATCAAGTCTTGTTCGGGCACATCATAGGTTATACGGTTTGTCATGTTCCTCCATCTCTGTAGGAATTTCACAAAAGACTCTCCATCTTTCTGTTTAATGTCGCAAAGGTCCTTGATGCTGACCTTGCACTCGATGTTATGATGGAAGTGAGCTATGAACTTTTTAGCTAATTCTCCCCAAGACTGGATGCCATGAGGTAGATGTGAGAAGCATTCCATTGCTGGTCCAACTAAAATTTGTGGTAACAGTCACATTAGATATGTCTCATCATGAGCGAATTTGACTCAACTAGCAAAGAACTCTTGTATATGCTCAATAGGGTTGGTGATGCCCCTATACTTGTCAAATTTTGGCACGGAGAAGTGGTTTGGGAATGGAGACATTGAAGATAATGGTCAAAGGGGTATGGTTATAAATCCTCTGTAGTATAGGATTTAGTTTGCCCCTGATTTTGCATATCCATCATTTGGGTTTGAAGGGTTTGCATTTGTTGCATTAGCATGTCCGTTTGATATTGTGGTTGATGTGTGTGGACATTCCTTTGTGTCGTGGTGGGTATGAGGTTGCGCCTTTGTGTCCCTTGAGTAGGAACATAGGATTTCATCCTAGGGACTTGATATTGATTCCCCACTGAGTGATTTGTAACTGTAGGGACATGGGTAGTCCATGGTGGGTTTTGAAGTGTTTGTTGTTATGACTGAAACTGGGGTTGATAATGCTGGGGTAGGTATTGTTGCTACTAAGGTTGGGTTTGAAACTGGGGTTGTTTTTGTGGAGGTTGGATATGAGGACACTAAAGCTAAGGTTGTTTTTGTGAAGGTTGGGTTTGAGGCAGCTGAAGCTGGGGTTGCTGTTGCGGGGGTTGGAACTGAGGCAACTGAAGCTGGGGTTGTTGTTGCTGAGTTTGGATATGAGGCAACTAAAGCTGAGGTTGTTGTTACAGAGGTTGGATGGGTGTCAAAATGGGCAAATATGTAGCTTTGGGTGGGCCTTGACTATAAATACGTCCTACAGAGATGGATCCTTGCAGGCATGATGTGTTGATCCCAAGACTAGTGTGGATAGATTACAGTAGTGGCATAGTTTCAGAACAACTATTGTTTGGTGGGATGGAAGGCATAGCATGAGAGCTTGATTGTGCTAGCCATGAGACCAAAGGTGGAGGCATACTAGTGACCATGGGTGCACTTAGTTGCGAACCTGTCATGCCTTGAGTAGATGATGTGCTGGCTTGGGTTGGGTCATTGGTTTGATTGGATATAGTCTATGTCGATGTGGGTAAGGCCAATGGTGGAAAAACTTGTGACACAAAAGGTAGTATCTAGGAAAGCTGAGTAGTATTCTGACCTGTGAGAGGGTTTTCAGGCCATATAGTTGATACACTGAATTCAGCGGGGAGTTTGAATCCCTTCTTTATTAGCATGGCCAAGTAACATTCAAGGTTCCTCTCTACAACAGCGTCAACTTATTTGGTGGAGTAGGCATCTTGTTCCACATCTTCAATTTCTTCTTCTATGATATCTTGGAAAAAGGCTGCCCCACGGGGTTGTTCAATGAATAGAGCAGAACTGGTGTTCATGAAGGGATCATTCTCTTGCTCTATTTCCCAAGCGGGGAAACAGTTGATATATGACTCATTAGGTTGAGCTCTAGCCTTAGACCTTGTGTAAGGTCCTCCATGAGGTGTTTGAGACATAGTGTAGTCCAAATTTTGTAACTAAAACAAGTGATATAAAGAAAACAAAGAAGAGGATCCTTTCTAAGCAAAGTCTGAGTTATGTTTTGGACAAGGGTAATTCTAAGGATAGATTTTGATATAACTTGATCTCAAAGTGGTGATGATAACAGATAAGATTTTCTGACCTTTGTCTTGGACAAAGTCAATTTGATAAAAATGATGATGTTTGATATGATGAGATCAAGATATTTCGAGTCTGAGCTTTTGAACTAACAATGTTTTAGACAATAATCATGCTTTACAGAAAAAGGGTAATCTTTAATGTTTAGAGATTCACACAATGTTCTTCATATTTTCCTGGGATAGACACTAGTTTTGGACACCAAATGAAGAATTCTTTCAAGGTTTTTAGGTCAGAACAAGAATATAGTATCTCTGGTCAAATGTGGTACAATTTCACCGATTGTGGTAAAATAACTGGTTGATCGCGGTAATTTATCAGACAATGCTTCTGAATTTGCAAGATAGTTGACATTAACAACCCTAGACTTTAACACATTTGACTCATTTTGACAGTTTGGATGTTTTTTTTTGCATTTTTAGAAACTGATCAAAGAAACAAGCACAACAGACACTGTGTTTTGAAGAAGGAAGACTGAAATTGTGTATGTTCTACAACTTTTTTAAGTTGCAAGGTTATCACGAGGTCTCAACAATGAACAGTCAGATTAATCTAGGTCAATGGCTTCAGAATACAATGTTATAGGACCAATGCTTGAATGTCTGTTAGCTCACATAGCAATTGTCACGCTACTAGGACACGAAGGTCCACGACGTAGGTGCCCGTGTTTTTTCCATTTCCAAGTATTGTTGCCGTGGAGTGAAGATCTCTTTCACTACACAAATACCGTGGGACACATATGTTGGGAATCTTGGGGGGAAATTCTGCAACCCCTTGCACTATAATAAGGTATCTGTTTAGAGGTAAAACAAGTTGGCCTCTATTTAACAAGGTTGTAGTAAGGGTTCGTGGTGTCTCTCCAATCGGTTTGTACGTGCGTGACTCACTTAAGAGCCTATTTGATCACGCTAGCTTTTTAGGGATATTCACCCGATCCAGACTATCATCAACATGCCTTGCCTGAGCTTGGCTAGATAAGATGAAACTTTGGTTCGCTCCTTGTTTATATACCGATCAGAAGGATTACCGATTTAAGGTCATTCTCTGAGGAAGAAGCGCATTCCCCAGACAAACTTTTCTAAAAAGTATAAAGGTTTGTAATCTAACAGTTTGTGCAAGTGCACCCAAAACTCAAGACATGAGGTAAATCGATTAAGCTCCAAATTTTGAAATGTGAACTAAGATACACCACCATACAAGCACAAATGTTAATTTTAAGCCCAAAAGTAGGTGTTGATTGCTTGTTCATTTTTAATGCACCAAATTGAAAGATTTTTTGCCTTTGTTCAATTTTAATCCCCACATCAATTTTCAAGCCCAAATCCAAAATATGAGGTGTGATATGTTTTGCAAGCACTGTTCTTTTTAAACCCAAATCGACAAATGAATTCCTTTTAGGTTTGTGTTGTTTAAACAGGTTAGTACCAAAAAGGATTATTTGCAAAATAAGGATATAAGTAACTTTGAAATGATGAATCATGCTTACCAAACTTACCCTTCTCTATCCTTGGTGACCCTGATCCAATCCTACACAGAAACTAAAAAGAATGTCAATTTAAAAGCAGATGGGCAGAGTTTTGGATCTGATGTCTGCACTATTTCTTGCGATTGTGGCAATCTTCCTACAAATGCGGTAATACTCTGTCAATTGCGGTAAATAACTGACAAGTGTGGCAATATGCTATCGATTGCAGTAAATAACTGGCAACTATGGCAAAATGCTATCGATTGCGGCACGGGTCGGGCGATTGCAGGAAAATTCTTGCGATTGCGGCACAGATCAGGCGATTGCGGCAAAATACCAGAAGATAGAAGACAAGAAATAGACAGAATAACTGTGAAAGCCTACAATCAATTGCGGTATTAAACCAGTCGATTGCGACATAGTATAGATGATTGCGGTAAAATACCAGTAATTGAGAAATAGTACAAATGTCAAAGAAAAGTGCAATTTTTAAATTTACGACTGTACGGCCATGGTTGATCAATCTGTTTCTTCGTCTGCAAGAGATATTTGGGTTGTTTGATTCATGTCGGGTTCACCAAAATGTACGCCTCTCTTTCTAGTTCCCAAAGCTTTCCAAAAGCGAGGGTTAGTAGCAAAGGTTTCACAAATGAATGCAAATCAAGTATATAATGACTACTAAATGAATAATAGAAACATGAGCAATAAAATGTACAAGCAAGAGAAAGGAAGACAAATAAATGCAAAC
>MU223614.1:982249-993895 GCA_018584345.1 Thuja plicata | reverse complement strand
CCCGAGAAGGTTCCAGAAATCTAGCCATTAAGGCCGACTACCCTTAGCATTTAATTATTTTTCACTTTTATTACAAAGGGGTCGGCTTTAAATATTTACAAAACATGAGATTAGGTAGCCCAACTTCCGGAAGCCATAACTTTTGAATCGTAGCTCCGATTGGCTATTATAACCACTTTCTAGAAAGGGGAGATCGCGATCTACAGTGCCTGACTAGCGAAGCGCAAGTCAATCGGGGGTTCGACCTCGATCTGAAGCCTCTAAGGTCCTGAAAATTGAGATCAAAGATTTTGCACCCTAAAATCTCAACAGTAAATCCTTAATAACTTCGCCAATACAGATGATCTGGAAATGAAATTCAACCGGCATTCTTATATGACTAAGATGAACCTTCACCTGGAAAATTAGAACATTCTGAGTTCAAATGACCAACTTACTAAAAATAGTAAGTTTCCAAAAATAACAGCTTTGTACAAAATAACACTTATTGAATAGAAAAACACATATTTTTGGGTGATGCAAGATTGCCCTTACACCTAGGATGCTCATGCATCAGGATGACACCCACAACTCATTACAGTAATAATAAGGTTCTCGGTTAAGAGCTTACAAAATTTATCATCTTCTGAATGATTACCATGTTGGGAGTAACTATTATCCTGTTAGGAGTAACTAAAGTCCTTTTAAAGGCTACTCTGTAAAGAGATTTTATCCCTTATACAATGCTCACCTTGTTAAATAATTTACCATAATTTCCTAATTAGAACTTCTAAGTCTTGTTAAAGACTACCCATTTAAAGGATTTCACAATCTTGTTGCTAAATTGTTAGGAATAAATCAACAAGAAATTTGACCTGCGAATGCTTTCTCCTAAAGCTTATCAGATCTCATTCTTCTCTATTCTTTTCTTGATTCTCACTTTTCTACTCTTCGTTGATATTTACTTCTTCATACGTTGTGTTGTATCTCTTTTTCATACGTACATATGTCTGTTTGTCTCCCTCTTTTCTCTTCCTCTCTGGTATCCTTATAAAGTGATTTGACCTAATCCTTAAAACCCTAAAGTTAGATCGAACGATCATAACTTCATCATCACATTGGATGCATCATAATTCTCCTTTTATTTGATAGGTGTCGGCTTTTGATAATTGCTTCACCGTTAAAATTTACCGATTACCTAAACTTTTTAGATAACTTTCTCCACTTGATGTAAGTTGCCAGTAATGACAAACTTAATAATATTTGTGTTATCCGGAAGAGGATATTGTCAAGTAACATATGCATACTAGTGACATCAATCCTATCATGGAGAATAAATATTCCCATTCTTCTCATGATGAATATGAGGCTTTTTAAGGGTTCCTCCTATGCAAGTCCAAAAGTTTTCCAATGACTTTGAGAAATCTGAACAATGGTTAGGACAATCTAAAACTCTAAGCCTAAGGTCATTTCCATTATAGAGGGATTACAAAAACTAATTCATAATGATGAACATGGTGTTAACATCTTGTGTATTATCTATCATCTCATTGATAACAATGTTAAGTGTATTAGAGATTGTTCTCAAGAGATAGGCTCCATTCCACCAACCATTAGTGTTGAGACCTCTATGTCTATTTCTATTTCAATTCCTAGTGTCTCCACTTATGATCCACGGGTATCATAATAACATCTATTCAAAATCTAAAGCCTACACATATTAGCATCCCTAATCCTATTGCTCCTTCTATTTCTTCAAGTGTGCCATGTGTTCCATTACCTTCATCAATGCTCGCTTACAATAGTGTTCCCTTTTCATATTCAACCATTCCTTCCATTTCTCATAATGCTCCAAATATTTCAAACATATCTCCTCCTACCATTCTTTCTACTGATTCTACCATTAATAGTTGGCTCAAACCATGTCTTCCTTGCAGCAACAAATTACTTCAATGACTCAATTCAAGTCCAATATTCCTACTTGTGATATTGCTAGTCCTTTGTCTTTGGCTATCATCCGTGATGTTACCCCGCAATACATGGAGATTCCTCATCTTGAGACCTATAAATGTAAGGTTTATCCTTTGACTCATGTCAAAACCTTTCAAACCTTGTGTAGTGATTCCTTTCATGATCATAGGATCATGGCTAAACTATCTACTAGAACCTTTCGATACAAAGCCTTGCTATGGTATTGTTCTTTGCCTCCTTATTCTATCAATTCTTTTGAAAATATTGCTAATGCTTTCAATCAATAATTTCAAAATAGCATTGGTCCTAAGTTTTATTTGATTGATTTAACGCATTGTAAACAAGGTGTTAAAGAAATAGTGATTGATTTCATTGGTAGATTTAAGCCTTTGCATGCTCATATTTCTTATCTTATGCCTGATACTGATGTACAATGCATTTTCATTGTTAATTTACAAAAAAATGCATTAGAGATAAGATTCTACTTTATGAATTCTCTTGTTTTACTCAATTATGTGCAGTGCTTCATAGTTATCAGCTCAGTTTCAGGGAAAACTTTAAGAAACCCTGTCCTGGGAAAAGGTGTAAAATATTGGCGAATCCTAAATTATTTGGGGGTGGAATTAATATTGTTGGTGAAATTTTTTAATTTGAAAGGGAAAAATATTAGTTGTACTGGCGATTTTTTTTCAATTATATGAAAATTCTATAAAATCTTGGCAAATCTTTCATTATAGGAAAAAATTGCGGTGACAGACACACATACCAAGAACTGAGGTATCATGAGTTCATTTTCTATCTTCTAACAGGAGCTAACCCTACTTTTTATAATCATTGGATGATCCCAGATCAATGGCAGGAATTCTATTTCGAGCCAAGGTTTAAAAGGACACAAAGATTCCTACAAAAGTCTTCGGAATAGAGACACGGTCAAATCTATTTCGAGACAAAGTTTTAAAAGTCATAAAGTTTCATTGAAAGTCTCCAGAATAGAGACACATGTCAGGTAAACTGTACCCTAACCTTAAATATAGACCACATATTGGCGAATATGGTTGTCAATTACGACAAGCTCTAGAAATTATAGGCAAAAAATTTCAATTTATAATGTCCAACAATTAATTTGATTGGTGATATTGTGAAAGAAAAGGAAAAAAATACATAAACCAATGGGCGATGGGCCTGGGCATTCGACCCAATATTTATAAAGTTTGAGTGACAGGACAAGCTGATATACACATTATATTCGCCAAATCTCGGGTCACAGACATGAGACATTCGCCAAATGGTGAATATTCACCACTAAAATTTTCCCTAGTCAGTTTGAGAGCACTACTCCAATGGCTCTGGTTGATAAGAGTGATGTTGCATCCAACAATTTTACCAAATTTTAGAAACCAAAGAACTTCATTAAGATCAATAATTCATCCAACATTGTTGGTGAACAAGTGGCAGTAGCATCCAAAGGTGTCGCTCCTTTGTCACCTATTTTTAGACCTACTCGTAATTTCACTCAGCTTTCTAAATCTTTGCATAATGTGAAATATTGATGAGCGCATTGATGATGAGAATACAATGGAAGCCAATTTCCTTCCAATATGTTTTTTCATAAGTGACAACAATTTCATTGAAATACCGAAGAAGAACTTACACATCTATGAGCCTTCAATGATATGATAATACACTTAGAATAGTACTCTACTTGTGCATATTAATGATGCTCGTACCACCTTTGTCCTTAGGGATGCAACAAATGTCCCATGCAACCCTATTAAAACAACATAGGATTGTTTTCCATTAGCCCAAAGACAATATATCAATCCATCTTGGACAACCTATAACAAGTAAATTTAGAAGCCTGAAATAAAGAGAATAGCAAACATGTGTGGGTTCAAGGACTTTAGTAAACTTCAAATTTCAAAATTATTTGTTAACAACCACTTTATTGGTCATTGGGAAATGACTTAATGGGAATTGTGATTACTTGTGTGTTTAGTTATTGTATTTAGTGACCTTCACTTATTCATTTAAAAATGATGCAAGAACATCTTAAGGCATTTGGTAGTGAAGATTCGTACAAGTGAAAAATAAAATATATCTAGTTACATTTACAATTAAGATCATTTCATCCTAAGCATACTACATGATTGTTATTCGTCCTTGATCCTTTCTTTCAAAGCTTTAAATTCAATCTCTAATGTTGAAAAAGGTGTTGCACACTTTACATAAAATATTTAATTTTATAAAGTTGTGGCCCACCTTGAAGTGAGACAACACACTTTGGTTGATGTAATATATATCTAAGTAGTTGTTTGTAATATGAATAATGCATTAAATTTGGGTTTTCTTTAAAGGTTGTAATGGGTCTTGTATGTTAAGTCTAATCTAGGCATGTACCTTCAAAAATATCACTGGCACACATTGACTAAATAAATTAGTAAGTTATCAATATAATAAATTTTGATGTTGTCACTTGCCTATGTGTAAAGTGTTTGGGAATTTAAATGGTTGTTAGTAAACATTACATGTTATTGAAATAGCTTCAAGAATGACTTAAAATTTTCTTTGACAACATGGTGATTTCTACCATCTCATTGCAATCTTCTTATCGTGAATACATAAAGAGTGGTGTTATAGTTTTGTTGGTTTTTCCCAAAAGAGTTGCCAAGTTAAATATTGTGCCAAGTATTTTTTTTCTTGCTAAAATATTCAAATTAAGTTTACTACAAATATTTTTCTTTAAGAATAATTATTTCCTATACATCTAGAGGTACAACCTAATAGAACATGAACCTTACAAACCAAAAAAGTTCCTAAAAGTGTTATTCAATTCTAGTCATACTTTCATCAATGTAAATATCAATATCAATTCTCACAAATGAAATAAAGTTAGGTTGTGTCAAATCAAAGTCAAGGTTACTGTACAAAAAATTAGATCCACACAAAAGATTAAGCCCACAACTATAAAGGTGAATCAAATTGGCAATCAATATTTTTTCAAGATGAGATCTACCCTTATCATGAAAAAACCTTCAAAATTTAAAACACAATACATCATTTATCGATCGTTGCTAACATGACAAATACCACTCTCAATTATTTTTAATTTTTATATTTAATAATCAAACTCTAACTCTAACTGTCTTATCTATATATAATCAAATATGTTTTTTAAACTTATATTAAACTATTGCTATTGCTTCTTGATTTGATTGTGTTAAGTTTTATCATCAACATTTTAGATCACAATATGTGATCCATCATAAGGATGCAAATAAGTGCTAAGATATGAAGAATGTGAATTACATACTTGAATATGCCAAAAAGGTGCCATAAGGAGGAGGAGCAAATGAAGGCGCACAAGAATCAAGGAAACTGAGCAAAAAATAAAAACTACCACATGTCAAAAGGAAACAAGACCAAGGAAATAAAGAAGCAAGAAAAGGAAAAAAAATAAGAAATGCAAAAGAATATATTAAACTATCTTGTATATTTTACAAAATAATTATATTTTGAAAAACAAGGACACCAATCATGTTATTTGTTAAAACTAAGAGGATTAAAGTAACATATTGTGGAACATATGACCTTAAGTAATTATTATATGCCTTTTCACCCAAGAAAATATCTATATTTAATTGTATTAAAAGGTAAGGAAAATTTTTATTTAACTCTTTAAGCTTTTATTTTTTATTTATACAAATAAAACATAAATGACATTAAGATTATTTAACTTTTTATGATGAGTTTTTTTAGTTTAAAAGTTTTGACTATATAGAGACTTTTAACCTTTATGATTAGTTTAGGTCTTACAAAAAAGATTAGATTCGCACAAAGATTAGTTCCACAACTATAAAGGTGAATCAAGTTGACAATCAACAAATTTTTTATATTGTTTCTGAATTCGATTGTGTTTTAGTTTAGTTTTTCATCAATGTTTTGGATGACTCTTTGTGATCCATTATCAGAATGTAAATGAGTGCATATTCTACATCTCTCAACACTTATTTACATCATGATGATGGATCACAAAGTGTGATTTGAAATGTTGATGGAAAACTAAAACACAATCGAATCTAAAAACAATATCAAAAATTTAAATCATGAAATGTGAAAATCTTATATCATTAATACTAAAATTTTGATATGAAAGGCGACCATCACATAGAGCCCTCAAAATTTGAAACAAGAAACATAGTCTCTCCATCATTACTTATTACTTACGAAATCAATATTACACTCAATGACTTTTAAATTTTGCATTCAATAATTATATATATATATATATATATATGGCCTTAAGTAATAGATATACATTTTATGCCTCTCACCTATGAAAATATCTAAATCTTCTTAATTATGTTGAAATTTAAGGGAAAAAGTATTTTATTATTATTTTAAATAGTATTTTTATTTATATAAATATTATGTGAATGATATTAAGGCTATTTAGCTTTTTATGTTGAGTTGGTTTGAAATTTTAGACAATATAAAATATTTGATCTTTATTTTAATATGCATAATTTCACATTCATCAAATTTTTCAATGATAAGTCAAATTTCTTTAAAAAAATTACATCTTTTCATGGTGTAAAAAGTTAAAAAAATTTGTTTAAAATTGTGGATATCAACAATGTCAATCCATCAACCACATATTTATCAAATTGTCAAAAGATAGCTAGAAAATTAAGCTTGATATTTTCTAATCATCATATTTGTAAATAATATTTTTTTATATACAACTTGTAAATAAATTATTTTTTGATACAATCATTACAACTAATATTTAACTTTAATAAAAGTCACCAATATATCATTTACCTAATGGTCAAAATAAGTCATTTGAGTATCATAGTAAAAACGCTTTATCATTTGGGCATGCTTAGTATTGGACGTGGCTAAGCTCACAAAATGTACCATTGACCAAATTTGGAAAATCCAAAAACACCACGGATTTTTGCAAAATTTTCAACATAAAAAAAATTGACCTCTAAGCTCATAGACATTTCCCTTCCATTGAGTCGGCTGACTTCAACAACCCCTCAAAAAACAGGGCACTCTCTATAGGACAGGAAATTTACACTTTAGTAAACAAAATATGTTGTTAACATAATATGTTAACAACGTGTGTGTTAGTCTATTGAATTAACATATGTATTAGTAATTTGCAAACAAATACAATAAACTAATACAATAATAAACAGACCTCTTCAAAAACTTCATCCAAAAACTGTCTCTACACTCAACACTCAACCAGACTAGAAACCCAAATTTCTCAATTAAAATAAAAAAAGTAGAACCATTATTAAATCCTTTATATCTAGATCTTGTCCTAGGCAAGGGACACAACTTCCTCGCCACCTTTTTAAGGCACTGAATATACGAGAAGCGTGTGGAAAATGATACCAATGATTTCTAGATAGATCCACAAGCACACTCACAGTTGTCGTCCCCACTTTATTATTAGTGGGGATTAATACTACCAACGCTATGCCAGCAGTTTCTGAACCAAAAAAATGGTTTTAATAAAGCTCGCCCAAATACAGCAATAATTTTAAAATAAAGTATTCAACGTAACCGTAATCTTCTCCCAAAAGCACATGGCGACATTTTGAACAAATACATCATACGTAATAGTCTCAAACTGTTTGCCTGCATCTGCCACTGTTATGTAATTGTATTTGATTGATATCGTTATCAAAAACTCATTGGAATATATACATAGTATATAGCTTTACTTTAAATACTAATAACAGTGTCATTTCCTCTCTTATTTCTCATTTGTCATTATAGATTATAAAAATTGATATAGAAAAGCACGACAAAAGAAAAAACAGTGTCACTTCCTCTCTTATTTCTCATTTCTCATCATAGATTATAGAAATTGATTATAAAAATTAGGAATGGATATAGAAAAGCAAGGCAAAAGAAGAAACAGTGTCACTTCCTCTCTTATTTCTCATTTCTCATCATAGATTATAGAAATTGATCTGAAACTTCAAGAAATAGACTTGCACAGCTGAAATCATAAGCTATTGACAAGAACATTATAAACTGTAGAAATTAAATTCAATGATTTTAACAAAAATTATTTCTGAGACATTTCGTATTAAACTCCATAATCTATTATTAGAAATTAAAGTATTTACCTCCATAATCTATCATTGCAACTAAGTGAGTGTGAGATAAAAATGGAAATAATCACTTATTTTCCTCTCTTATTTCTCACCATAGAATTTGGTATAAAACTTCGAAAAATTACACTTACACAACTGAAATCAGAAGCTATTGACAACGACATAGTAAACTGTGCAAACAGAACTCGTTTCATTACAAAACATCCACAAAAAGTTCAGGCCATGAAAAGGGGAAAAAAACAGCCAAGTAAACAAAGAGCCACTGAAAGCAAACATCTGTAGATAGCAGAGAACAGCAAAGGTAAGAACATTTGTAGACAATAATTTACGCCATTGCATTATTTAGAAACACCACCTTATTCAAGGCAATAGTACAGTTGAGTAACCCTGAGGTGTTTGATCTGTACAGAAGGTAAAATCATTTTTACCTTCCACAACAAGCATTAATAAAAAGACAGAAAAGCAGCAAAGGACAAAGAAATTGGTTGCCATGATTGGACATGCAAAAGTATTTTGTAACAT
This sequence comes from Thuja plicata, assembly GCA_018584345.1. NCBI lineage: Eukaryota > Viridiplantae > Streptophyta > Pinopsida > Cupressales > Cupressaceae > Thuja > Thuja plicata. The sequence goes on along the minus strand of MU223614.1, from coordinate 985,286 downwards.
ATAGTCACTACTCTTATGATAAAAGCAGGCAGATCTGATAAGCACCAACCCAGCAAAAGACTAATAATGTCACTGTTTGCTGGCAAACAGTGACATTTCTCCAGCCCCTGGATTTGAGAAAGCTCAGAGACCCATATACCAGAAAAAGAAAATCTCAGCAAGATCTCTAGGACCTTAAAGAAAATCTCAGCAAGACCTCGAGGACCTTAAAGAAAATCTTAGCAAGATTTTTAGAGCCTTGGAGAAAATCTTAGCAGGAGTTTTAGGGCCTTCTGAGAAAATCTTAGCAGGAGCTTAGAGAAGATCTTAACAGGGCTTCTAAACCCTTAACTCCTGCATGGTGCCCTGACCCTGAATCATGAGAGACCTGTAGATCTCCACCAACATTTTAGGGTCATACTCCTTGGCACACCTCTGCCCAAATGGATTACCATAAATCCCTGACATGTCTGAAGAGAAAGCACTGCTATTTGCCACACTGAGCATCATTTGCACATAAGCATCCCTCAACTTGATCAGAAAATGCTTGGGATTAAACCATCTGAGCTTCAATCTTGTCAGCCGCTTCAGCCTCCAAATCCGCCGCTTCTGAGAGCCCATTTTGGCCACTCTCAACCGCCGCCTCCGACGACTGGCGGAGGAATTGAGCCTCTGGTACTTCCTTCTCTGAACATAGCACTTAACCGACTCGTAAAATCCCATAATGCCTTCAAAACACAAGTTAAAAAAGCACCCAAATCAATAAATACCTTCACTACAACCTACTTTCAGACCGCCATGGATGCAAACCCAGAAGACCTTAAAGCAAAATGGAATCTCAAAATACCCTTTATAACCTAATCTACAAGATCCCTTTTCCCGAAGCACCGGCCTATGAAATAGACGAATCTGTACGAATTCAGACCATTTTTCAAAATGCAAAACTTGTGAACTTCTTTACAGCTAGAAAAATCTGCACCCGGATTGGGCTTTATAATCCCCAAATGCCGCAGATGAATTTAGCAGATAAGTGACTTTATGTTGCCTTTTAAAGGTACTTGATGAAGGTAATGCCGGATCTGAGAAGATGGTTTTTGTAAGTGGTATTGGGTTATGCTTATCTTTCCACCTAAACTCTGTCTAATCACGGAGGTACAACATTGCATTACAGAGGAGAGTATTAATGGTGGGGGGTGCGAATTTCAGGTGTGGAGCCCGCGTGGGATTTGGGTCTCGGACTGCGTGATCGAATCGATTTAACTTTCACAGGAAAATATTCCGACTTTTTGGGGGTTGAATAGGCAGGTACCTACTGAATATGGGCCTTCACGTTCGGTGGGTGGGGATGGCCAATCATGGCTGGAATTTGAAGGGCTCTCGCTGTTTTTCGTTGTAGGGTATTATTTTATCAATTTTTTTTGAAAAAAAAAATTTTGTGGAATTTGAAATTTGTGGAGGTGTTTTTGAAAGAGTGGTCATAAGAAATTTTATTCCATGTTTTTATGGAGATGCTATTATTTAGGGAATGATAAGCTCTCAAGGAAAAGGAGGGGCTTAAAATATTGAAAAAACTCCACCTCTCTTCATAAATTGATTTCCTTTATTTGTTTCTAAATTTTCTTTTTTTCTTTTATCACCAAATTTTCTCTCCAATTTTATATTAAAATGATTGTTTAAAAACAAGCAGCAATATTAACACTTGCATGGGGCCATCCGCTCCACAAAATACTCCTAAAAAAACTATGAAGTAGCTACTAGCCAAAATAAGCCTAGTAGTTGCATGGGTCTTGCCCTTATAGGGAGTACTCTTCGTTTGTAGTATAGTTAGATGTCCTATAAGGAATGGGAGGTAGTCTCATATTATAGTCACCTCACCATATGAACTATAAAAGATCCTTTCCTCCGTGAAAGAGAGGTCACAAGTTCAAATTTTGTAAGGGGTAAGGTATGTACACCTTGTTTATAGCATAGTTAGGTGCCTCCCACAAAGAGTAGGAGGGAGTCTCATATTAATCAAAGTATGTCTCATATTAAGCATTTAAGTGGATCATTCATTTTGCGATTTTTTGCTTATTTTGATGCAATCAATGTCTAAGTGGATCATTTGCTTTTGCAAACATATGGTCATTTAGATGGAATGGGTGTTTAAGTTTATCATTCATTTAAGTGGATTGTTCAGTTTTCCAAACTATTATTCATTTAGATGCTAAGAGTGTTTACGTGGACCATTCATTTTTGTGAACCTTTGTTCATTTAGATACAATGAGCATTTAAGTGGATCATTCATTTTTGAGAGCCCCTATTTATTTAGATGTAATGAGGGTTTTAGATCGTTTATTTTGTGGAACTCTATTCATTTTGATATTATGAGTGTTTAAGTGTATCATTCATTTTTTTGCAATATGAGGTGTTTATTTAGATACAATGAGTGTTTAAGTGAATCAAAAACCATACAAGATTGAATTTGATATTAGTAAGTTTACACTTTTGAAAATACTTGCTACTTATCTTTATAAATTTTTTTGCAGGAGTTTCATCTTTAAGACATTTGATCTAGTCTTTCTTTGTTATAAGAAATTACTTTAGTTAATTTATTTAAATTGAAAAAAAAAATCCTTGATATTAGGGAGAATATTTAGTAGATGATTTTGTGTTAGTACTTAATAATATTATGGTGTCATGTATTTAGGCTTATAGTTAAATATATTTAAAAATATGTCATCAAAAATTTAATAATGCATTAATATAAGTGCACATGTGTATGTGTAGGTATCTTTTTCAATTGGGACAAAATAAAGACAATATGGTTGTAATAGAAGACCACTTGCACAAATTGCAAGAGTTTCATTTTTTTTTTAAAGCATAGGTATAATTGTTTAATACTTGTCACATGTGTACACACATAAAAATAACTATTTTCAAGATTTTGTTTTCTCTTGTACATTCTTTTAATTATATATAGACGTGCATATTTATCTATACATGTTCATTATTTTTTTAATCTTTTTATATTTGTTGCTATTTTGTAGCTTCTGTCGGATATATATATATATATATA
>MU223614.1:962769-975922 GCA_018584345.1 Thuja plicata | reverse complement strand
AAATAGTGAAGAAGGAAGACAAAAACAAAAGAAAACCAGAGGAAAAAGGCTAAGGAGGAAGACATCTCGGGCACGGGTAAGGGAAAAAGTACCTCGACTATGGTAGGAGGAGAAAGGAGCATGGATTCAACTCATATGTCGGCCAGCTTCAAATTAAACTTGATGGATTTATCTATGAAAAAAGGACTTTGGGTGGACAATAAGGGCTCTCCTCTTACTACCACTTCGTCGATTGGCTTGTGTGGGAAGAAGAATAGTTTGGAGGTTGATGAGGGTTGCGCTAAGGGGAAAGAGGAGGTCACATGTGGTGCCTCGGAGATCAGAAAGGAGGACACAAATGTGGAAATTCAGCAGATGAGGGAGGACATTCATAGACTAGAAGGTAAGGTCAACGACCTGAATACGGGCTTCACGATGCTTGTGGACTTTGGTGTGAAAGTCATGCACTCGGTGGCCATCACTCTGAATTTTCTGAAACAGGTGAACTAGAAGGACTCAGAGACGGTGTAGGATGACGGGAAGTTGTTTCTGTTCCTGGCAGAGGACTGGTTTAAGTTGTTGATAATCTCGGGGGGGAATAACCCCAAATGATTTTGCTTTGTTTCTTGTTAATGGTTTTAAAAAACTTTTCTTGGTGGTTGGCCCCTATGGGCTTGGTTAAAACTTTATGCTACTGTGATGGTTATTTCGCTACTTTTGCTGGTAGTTGGGTTACTTACAGTCTTTTGGTAAGACTGGGTCTCTATAACTTTTACGATAGGTTTATGTTTTTTGTTTACTACTGGATAACTATTGATTTAGCTTTTAAGGGTGAGATTTTAAATTCCTTTCTTGTGGAATGGCATGGCTGGGATAGTTATTTTTTGATGATTAAAAAGGGCATTGGCTGAGGGTGGGCTGTGACTGGTTATGTGTTGTAAATGGTTGCAAGCTTTGTGCTAGTTTTTTTCTTGTAACAGGTCAACCCCCTTGCTTTGGCTACTTTATTATCAAAAACATTATTATCAAAATTTAGAAGACCAACAGATGCACGTCCACCTACAAGAAATGAAAACAAAAACAACATCTGTATAGGAAAACTCAATACAACTTTTGCAACCTTCCTTCACTATGCACTTACGATATTACATACTAATATGCAACATTGCTTCTATAGCTGACCATGCAAATATTTTCCACCTTCATATTATCGCTTGCATTCTTTGTCGTTTCAAGAAAATGTATTGACTTTCCCTCTTCGCAGCTGCATGACACCCTCCTGGTTTTACAAATTGTTCAAATGCCTTAGATGCTATGTACAGTAAATACTTTTTTAGATTTGTTCATATTTGAATTTTTCAAAATGTATTCTATAGTTTACATTGCCTAAAGAGTTTTTGAATTCATCCATGTCAAAACTTTTTGTATTATTCCACTTGTGTAAACTATGTATGGCCAAATTTCAGCTTTATATTTTCTCACATCTATAGTATTTGATAGCTATCTATGGATTCCCCGTTATGGAAGCTACCTAAACTATCCCTCTATTTACCAAATTGTTAGATTCCTTCAGCTTCTAGAATAAAACATACTTTGGGTTTTGAAAACATATTGAACTATGCATGTTTCCTTATTGGTTATGGTTGTTTCAATTGCTTTTATTTTCATTACAAATATCTAATATTTACCATACATAGTACATAAAGTCATTCCTTCTAACAACTTAAAAAGCAAAAGCCAGTCCAACACCAGTGAGAGGACACCAAAACTTAAAACTTGATTTCCATACGCAAACTTAAAACATGTTTTTTAAACATAACTATTACCCAAAAAAATTCAACTCTTCCAAGCATATATTATAGGTGTCTCTTGCATCCCCAAGTGGGTACAATGAAAAAGAATTGTTTGAAGGTGACACGTGTCCCAAAAGGGTTACCCTTTAGATATAGTTATATTTAAACATAGACAAAACAAAACTACATATCGTAAACCGAGTTTGGATCCCATGTGCCTTGATCCCATGGATACAGGACATGTAGGCAACTTGGAAGGCGAAGGAAGCCTCCATGGTGTAGGCATATAGGATATAGATTGGCTGTTTGTTGTCATGTGAGCGAAATGCTTACCTTACCGCACACCCAGGTCCTTCACATAGTACCCCCCACAAATTTCCTACACAAGTTTGCATTCTCTACATTCCCATTTTCTTGCAGATTGAAAAAATAACGTTCAATCAGGTAGGGAATCACACAATGCCCACAACCAAGATGTGTTGTTCAACCTCAAATGGCTTCTCTTGCACGTTCTCTCAAAAGGTAACAAATTTAATTTTAAATTGTTACGTCAACATTTCATATCTAGTATATTTGCTTCTAAACAACACTATGAATGTTATGAATCTCTCTTTTAAAAATATGCTTGTCTAATGCTTCATAAATACTAAACATACTATTTGTTCATAGGTCTAACAAATCAAAGTTGGAGGTTTCTATCAAAGAACAAGGTTGTAACTAATTTTCCAAACGTTCTTTGAAATATCACCATTTTCTAACTATTTTCATATTCTATTTCACTACAATTTCACTTCTCAAAGACATTGCACAGTTAACACTTACTTTCAATGTACAAATCAATAAATACATACATTCAATTTGCTTTCATTGCTTTGTATCTTGTTGTACCCATTCAGATGTACTATTAAAAAATGCACACTCACTCTTGTGCTTGCTAGTAGTTGCATGTCCAATTAACATTCAACTACTAGTATATGTAGTATTGTAAAAAAGGACAGTGACATCCTAAATACAGGTGGTATAAGAATTAAATACATCACTTATCAAATTTTATAAATGTTGCTATTTTCTTCTCAATGATGCACCTCTCGTAATGTTAAAAGAACATTTCAATTCAACATTACCAACACATTAACTTACAACACCCAACTCTTCTCTACAATTCGTATTACTATTGCAACAAGCTCTTCTACTCCTTCTCCAACTCTCAATACAAAAATATTAAATTACAACATCCAACTCTTCTCTACAAATCATATTACTATTGCAAGAACCTCTTCTACTCCCCCTCCAACTCTCGATACAAAAACTATCACAAAATCAAATCTAACAAAATAACATAAACCATATTATATGTGGTATTGTAAAAAAGACACTGACGTCCGAAATATAGGTTGTATAAGAATTAAATGTTGCTATTTCTTCTCAATGATGTACCTCTCATAATGTTAAAAGAACATTTCAATTCAACATTACCAACACATTAAATTACAACACCCAACTCTTCTCTACAAATCGTATTACTATTGCAACAACCTCTTCTACTCCTATGACTCGCAATACAAAAACATTAAATTACAACGTCCAACTCTTCTCTACAAATCATATTACTATTGCAACAACCTCTTCTACTCCCCTTCCAACTCTCAATACAAAAACTATCACAAAATCAAATCTAACAAAATAACATAAACCATATTATATGTGGTACTGTAAAAAAGACACCAACGTTCAAAATATAGGTTGTATAAGAATTAAATGTTGCTATTTCTTCTCAATGGTGTACCTCTCATAATGTTAAAAGAACATTTCAATTCAACATTACCAACGCATTAAATTACAACGCCCAACTCTTCTCTGCAAATCGTATTACTATTGCAATTACATCTTCTACTCCTCCGACTCTCAATACAAAAACATTAAATTACAACGTCCAACTCTTCTCTACAAATCATATTACTATTGCAACAACCTCTTCTACTCCCCCTTCAACTCTCAATACAAAAACTATCACAAAATCAAATCTAATAAATTAACATAAACCATATTATATGTGGTATTGTAAAAAAGACAATGACGTCCAAAATATAGGTGGTATAAATGTTGCTATTTCTTCTCAATGATGTAATAAATTACATATCAATGTCGCAACATTACTATTTACTGCAACCGGTCATCTTTTCCCCGCGAAAGCACGTTTTAACTAACCCCAGAAAAATGGGTAAAACCATATGGGTTGACCGGTCAACCTTTCTCGTGAGTCCCACCAGTCGCCATTTTCATGGTTGTAAGCACGCAGATTTTAATGATATAGAGTACGAAATAATTCAATTTTTGTCCTTTTTCACGTCAGAGGTTACAAGTTGATCGAACTAATTTTTTTATTAATTTTAATATCGAAAATATCGGGAAAAATATTATATGCTTTTTTGTCGTTACCATTGACAATTGTGAATGGAAATTTAATTATTGATGGCCCACAAACACTTTTTTTTAAAGAATATTTGTCAATTTGTCAGTCTTTTAGTTAATATTTTATAAATTCAATTTTACGAAAGAGACCTTTTCATGTTATCCACACAAAGTATTATTTTTAACTTTTTGTCAAGATAAACATGTTTGAGGTAGCAAATGAACTTTTGATATTATAGTCATAAACTAGTCCTTAAATGTCTTATTTGTTTCTTAAGGAATCATAAGAAAGAATTGGTGGAATGTAATCTTCCCTTGATTTGATGATTTTATTTTTTTATTTTTTTTTTCGATAAAATGGTGGCATGTAATCTTCCCTGATTTGATGATTTTTTTTTAATTTTAATTTTTTTTTTTTTTGGATAAAAGGGTGGAGCTGAAATTCTAGGATTTTTTTTTTTTTAATTTGATGATTCTTACCTATATTTATATAGTTGTTTTAGCTAACTTTTAATAGCATGTATGTTTGGTGATTAAATAAATTGTTTTATCTAATTTTAATAGCATATATGTTTGTTGGTTAAATATGTATTTAAAGATGATGAATTATAGAAAAATCACACTGAGATATAGTTTTGTTGTCATTATTGCACATAAAATGTTAGATTGTTAATTGATTCAAGGAAGTTATGTTCATTCCTTAATTTTAGATTAAACTCCTTTCCCTCTTCAATCCATTTAGAAGGCAAAGTAAAATATATACCAATTAGTAAATTGGAAAGACTCCTTATTTCAATTTGGTTTTAGTTTTGCTTCCTTCTCTATTTGGTGAACCATGTACATTCAATTTCAGGGAAAACCATTAGCCTTTATGTTCCTATCAAACTTCTCGTCTATTGAAGAAAAGTGTTAAACAATCCAAAGCTTTGTGGGACTTTTCATCCATGCAAGACTCTTCTTGGTAGGTCATTAAAGAGTGATTTTGATTGAATAAAATCAGAAATAAGACAATTTCTTCAAGGATTGGCATTTTCTATCTACTCATTATTTCTCATCATTTCCCTTAAGATAAATAGCTCTTCTTTTACTCCCCACCTGGTATTCAACTTCCCGACTCAATATTAAATGGATGAGCAAATTTAGTTATATATTGGACTACACCAAGTTCCCAAATATAGAAGTCCAAAGTTGACATAGATGTTCAGTGTTATTCTAAAAATATATTTTATTATAAACCATCAGTTGGGGAGAGACTAAAAATATGTGTTTTCTTAAGTAGTTAAATGTCTCTTAAATGTCAAACAAATGAAAATGCGAGATCTGTTTGTTTTGGAGTTGCACACTTGCTAAAAAATATTAGTTTCGTATGTTTTAAATATACCTACCTTATTCAAACAACATTAAAACTAGGAGGAGGATTTACTCATTCTAGGGTTGAAGAATACATAGTTGTTTTGATTAAGGTAAAAATAGGTTTTGAATGGACCCGAAACCCTTTACATCAACATTACATAAAGATAGGCAATAAAGCTCAGCAGACATGAAACAAAGACCAAGAGTCAACAAAGAAGAAAACTGGCACAAAAAATAGACCAGGACAGAGCCATCACAACGCCAAAGACCAACAAAAAACTGTTGATATATATATGTACTAAGGGGGGGTCAATCAGTGAAAACATAACACTGTTAGTAATAACTGAGAGGGGGGGGGGGGGGGGGTGAATCAGTGGCCTAAAAAATTATTCCTTAAATCAACCCTTCAAACTTAGTACCACAAAATTATACCTCTAGTTATCTTTAGTCCTGTAAGATGAATGTCTTGAAATACTTATATCAAATTACTACTTGTCGGAATGCTTTGTAAAACCTTCTACTGTATGTTTACCGATAAGCAGTCTTTCTATTTACCGAAACACAGTAAATAACTTAGTGTATAGCGATCAATCCAGATTTACTTATGTGAAATGCAAAACAATAAAGTAATGACTCATAGACACATGACACATGAATTTTTAACGTGGAAACCCTGTTAAGGGAAAAACGACTAGGACTGGTACCCCAAATTTTCACTCTTCTAAAGTGAGCTCGGTTAAGAGCCAACCCTGTTAAAGGTTGCAAACACATTGTTAGGTGTGACCTTGTTAGAGGATTTAAATGAATAGTTTTTCACTTAGTATTTGGCATCTAATGCTACCATCCTTGATCAAACACTCACTTGGCCTGTCAATAGGTATCAGGCATATCCAATGCTACTTTGTACGATCAAAATTTTTGATACTCCTTGGGATGTATCTCAATTAGAAAAGACTTTTAAGTCTTGTTCGGTTAAGAGACTTGATGCTTCCATGGTTAAACTGAAACAGTAAATTGATTTGTTCACATATACAACTTGAATTGCAGATTTTTAGATCTATTGTAGGTGCATTATCTTTCTGATCAATGTTATCAATTCAATACCTTTGCTCCACACTGTTCTGCTCTGTGATGTTGTATCACTTTTCGTCAGTGTCTGCAGAATTTAGCTCTTTCCTCAACTTGATTGATCAGGTCTGAATGAAGACTTTCTTCTCCTTCAGAATCTCTTCAACATCTATTCTCTTATCACTCCTCTTATTCATAATGAATAAGCTTGCCTCTTATATAGACATGATTTCACCGTTTCTTGGCTTTCTTGATATTGGCGTGATCCATAATTCTCGCCAATTAGATTTAAAGCAAAACTCCAGTTTTATCTCGTAGAGATCTTCTTGCCAACTGGACAAAGTAGCTTTAAATCCTTTACTTATCTCCGACTTTATCTTGTCGATTAAAACAATGACAAGTATCGGTTAAGTCTATTTTTATCTCTTGACAGCTAAGCATTTTGTCATTTCTGAACTCTCTATTATGTCGTTCAATACTTTAGTTAGTCGTCGGTGACAACTGACTGTTCCGTCAGTGTGACTTTAGTTATCTTCGGGATCTCCGTCCGTCGAGCAACACTATAATTCTCTCTGTCGGGTTACACTGTGCTTTACTCATCGGGAAACACTGTGACTTTGCTCGTTGGGAATGCTGTGCATTTGCTCATCGGGTAACACTGTGAATTTTCTCTCGTTGGTTTAATTTGTCCATCGGTGTGCACTCTGTCAGTGTATACAGTCACTATGTGAATACTTAACTTTTGTGCATTACTAATAGCATAGCCTTTGATTCATCATTTCTTTGAAGTCTTTAGCAATATGTCCATGACCATACAGATTATATCAAGTTGACATCAATGACAATACAATACATTAACTGATTTAATGTCTTTCATTAACTTTCTGTGTCTTTGTGATCATCAATTTAACATCTTCAAATATTTAATCAGTTATAGTTCATCAAACACTTACTAATTCAACCAAAGATCTGATTTTTCTCTTAAGTAATTTCCACAAAATCAAACAAGTAACTGTAGCTATGCAATTGAAGTAAAGTAATTCAATCAACCACAAAGCATAAATCATAACACCACTAATTTTATCGTGGAAACCCTTGCTAGAGGAAAAAACCACGGTGGGGATGACACCCAAAAATCTCTTCACTCTAGTTATAAGAGTTTCCCAATTAAGAGCTTACAACACATTGTTAGGGGCTCATCCTATTAGGAGTGATTAATACCTTGTTAGAAGTACAATAAGATCTGTTAAGATCTACCTTGCTAGAGGATTTTGAACTACTTCTCAGAAGTCAACTTGTTAGAGGATTTACACAATAATATCTATTAGGATACACCCTATTAAGGGATTTAGCCTTGCTAACCTATTAGAGTTAGCCTTGAGCAATGAACTGAATTTTTTGGTCTAGAATGACACTGCTTGCCTATAAGATCCAATTCAGTCTTTGAACTCTTGACACAATACACAATCTTTGTCTCTAATCGCAACCACCAAAAACACAATAAAAAACCTAAATCTCTGATTTAGCATCCCTTTATATAGTTGTTTTTAAGTCTGTTAAACATTAAAAAAACAATCCACAAGTCATCCTTAATTTGACTTTGGTACTCCTATAAGATAGTTTGTTGTCATTAGTTTTGTCAAGGTCATGATAGTCAATGAAGATAGTCGGTAAAAGATATATTACACTAAGGAAAATAGTCGGTAAAGCAGAGTATCAAAGACACTGAGCACCAAACAGTAGCAAGCACCGAGTTAATCAAAGGATAGTTACCGATAAGGCGTTAGTCACCGAGTCACAACATAGAGGTAGTCACCGAGAAGATGTTATGTCACTGAGAAAAATTAGAGCACATTACCAAGTATACCAGAGTCGACATATAAAATTCAAATTTGATACATTGAACCTAGATGCCGAGCGGGAAAGATTTTACAATTTTTAATGTAAAAGTTAGGTAGAGCATTGAGATTGCAAAAACATGATTGCACATGATCACGAGGCAACTCAACCAATGAAAGACAAGTATAATAAATGCATTGGGAATGAAACCAAACTTGCACCGATTCAACTCCATCGCAGAAGGAGAAGGATCTAAAATAGGTTAATTGCCTTAAGATCATATAAAAGGAAAAAAAATGAAAATAACAGATGATGGTGAAAATTGTAGAGACAAAATAAGTTACAACGACATAGCAAAAGGAATCAGAATGTAGAAGTTTTAGGGCACAAAACATATAAGTTACCGAGTGCAGAATGAGGTAATGCACTTGTAGAGCATAAATAGTTTGAACAACATTATATTTAATGCATACTCATAGACATTTTTGGAATAGGTTTTATAATTATTAGAAGAGTAGAAATCCCATTCAGCGGGTAGGCCCTAACATGTCTTATTTTGTAAATCCTCTAACTGGGTACATCTCTTAGATGAGAGATTGAAAAAACCTTTAGCAAGGTAGACTGCATAAGTCTTTTTGCACTCCTAATAGTGTAAGCTATCAGAAGTAGCTAACATTGTAGCTCTAACCGAGCAACCTTTATGCTACAGTAGTGAAGGATTGTGGGTGTCATCCCCACCGCAGTTTTTTCCTCTAACAAAGGATTTCTCTATGACCAAAAATCATGGATTTATGTGTCATGGTTTTATGATTTACTTTACATGATTTTCAATGTTTTTATGAATGATGTTCGGTTCGGTGAAGAGTAAATAATAGTAGTTAAAAGTTTTTAAGTATTGATTCACTCCTCCCCTCTCAACACTTACCTTGCCATAGATTAATCCAACAACTGGTATCAGAGCTTGGACTCTTGAGATAAGGGTTTAACCTCCCGAGAGTAAAGATCATGACTATGGAAAGTTACAAGCAATCCAAGAAGATTGATAGTCTTGAGTTTGAGTTGGAGAGTGCACAAGAGGTGATTTAAGATATGAAAAGAAAGTTGTAAAAGTACTTAAGAGTGAGAAAGAAGTTATGTAGTGAGCTAAAATCTGCACAAGAGCATGTTGATACTTATGAGACAATAGCTGAAAGTAGTCTGAATGATGTAGCTGATTCAGCCATTGCAGAACTCATGGAAAAGAATAAGTCACTCACCGAGAAACTGAACTTTGCAAAGATAGATCAAGAAGTAAAAGCATTTAAGAATGAGTGAGATACTTGACTCTATGGGAGCAATTGAAGATGCATTGAGATTAGCTGAAGAAGATAAAAGACAGTTTGAGACAAGAATATTTGAGAAAGACAATGAGATCATGAGGATAACTCAAGTACACTATAATACGACCAATCAACTAGTGAGAGCAAATCTAGAGTTGACCAGGAAAGAATTTGAGAATCAATCACTGAAGTGTGAAGTTGAAAGATTGGCTAGTGAACTGAAATTTGAAAAAGAAGCCAATGAGGTACTAAAGAGAAATGAAGAAACACTGAGATCATTGGATGCACAGATTAAAGGTCAGAGACAACCAAAAGACAAAACTGGACTTGGATTCAATAGTGAGAGCACTACTGAGAAAGGTGATTCCTCTAATCAAGCTGACAATCAAGACACTTCTACCCCACAGAATTCAAACAACCCTAGTTGCTACTACTATGGGAAACCTAGACATACTGAAAATGTATGCAGAAGAAAAAGGGGTAAGTCATCAAGTTCACCTAAGTTTGATGGATATTGTTATAACTGCAATAAGTATGGGCACCGAGCACTTGAATGCAGATCAAAGGCTGTAAACAACACAAGAAAGCCAAAGTTTGATGGCTACTACAATAACTGCAACAACTATGGTCGCAAATCTAAAGAATATAGATCATAAAAGAGAAATGAAAAATGGGTACCAAACTGACAGAATATGCTAAGCAATCGACGGGGTACATCTATACCATGGGACTACAATACAAGGAAATCGTGTTTAGTTTGTGGAATATATGGACATATTGATGCAAACTATATGTTGCTACATGGAAGAAACAATATGAGATCTTGGATAAACCCTAGCATGGCATGCTTTCATTGTCACAAGTTAGGTAACCTTGCCAAAGACTGTAGGTACCGAGGCAAAGCTCCTACCGAGGAAGAGACATCTGAGAAACCAAAAGTGAATGTTGAAGAAATGAGAGATCAGATGAATAAGACATGGAGAAGAAAGACTATAGATGATGGAACATCATTTGGGATAGTGGAAGGCACCTCATCCTCTGGATTGGGTGCAACTAACTTGGCCTAATCAGTTATAAGGTATGAGTAGGAACTGCAAGTGAAATTTCATTTCTTAAATCGATTCCTAGTATATGTGCAGAGATCCATATGAGCATACTTAGATGCATTTGGATAGATACTGTTGATTTTATGTTGTATCATTCAGAGAAAGGAAATGGAAAAGGTAATTAATAAAGTAAGTTGACGAAGCATTAATTGTTATTTTTATGACTATTGGAAACCCTAAACCTAGAAAAAGCTATAAATAGACCTCATCGTCTATTATTGTAACTTACTGTTTTCTAGAGCATTGTGAACAGAGTTGCAAAATTGAGTCTTCAAGAGAATTTGAGCGATTGTGAAGGTAATCCTAAACTATTTTGAGAATATGTGAATCTATTTAAGGTATTTGTAGTGTCTCCCTAGATGTGTTAGTGCAACCAAGTCGTAGAAGTAAACCCTAGTTTGAAAATTCTGTGTTTGACAAGAAGATATGGCCCCAAAATCTCAAAACACAGTTGTAGTTGAGAATGTTGAGCTCGTGAATCCTAAGAATAAGCTACCTCTTGTGAAGGAAACTAAGCTAGACATTATGGATGCACTTTTTTCCATTCCGAAAAAAGTTCTATTGATGGAGGAAATTCACACGTTCATTCATCTATTGTAAAGTTGAGGAGATTTGTGAAGCAGAAATTGATTCATCTTACCAGAAGCTATGTGCAGATGGGAAACTAAAGAGAGTTCATGTTCATCTGGAGTCAAATGGTTTGACACATGCCCTACATATTTTGAGGGTATTCAAAACTGAGTGGATAAGGATGATCCTCAGCTGAGTACACAACCAATTTGTGTGGCTAGATCAACATGTGAAGATCACAAAGGATGTGTTTCACATTGTGACAAGATACCCAATAGGTGATAAGCCTAAAACTATCAGACAAATTGAGAAGAACAAGTTGAGTGAATTGACAAAAGATAAATGGGATGGGAGAGGTCTAAATATTTCTATTGTTGAAGACCCTGAGTTGAAATTTACATGTAATATATTGTCCTACCAAGTATTCCAATTATGCCGAGTGGATAGTGTACCTTGTGGAGCTGTTGATTTGGCTTACAAGATTGTAAAGAAATATATGCAGATCAATCTATGTGAGATATTGTTGAAACAACTTGAAGACAACATGAAGGTAAAAATATTGTATATTTCGTAACCAATAAAATAGATTCCTATAGATGCAATATTTCTATGATCCGAACCTGAACTGAGTGATGGCAGGACGTCTAAGAGGCGGGTTCAACGGATACTATCCACACAGGGACAGAGCATGGAGCAGCGGTTTGAGAAATGGACCTAGCGGCTATGGCAGTAAAAGGGTTAGTCAGAAATGGTAGGGATACGGTGTTAGGCACCCTTTTCAACCACAACAACAACTATTTGAACAGTTTTGTCACCAACAAGAAACATATGCCAAGGGTAAGGGCTTGATTCAGAAAAATCAAGGAGAATCTAACATGTCACACAATAGATATGTACATCAACCCTTTGGATTTCAGTCAGTTCCCTTTGAAAAAAAAATATGTTAAAAACAGATAAGATACCTGAAAATGATGATATCATGAAAATTTTTAGAGGGAAAATAACAGTTCAACTGGAAAAGCCTTTTTTTGTTAACCCTAGGTTCCAAATAAAGGCAATAACAAATAATAAAGGAAAGGGCCAGAACAAACAGATCTACAACATGCCTGCAACAGAGATGCAACGACATCAAAAGATGACATCAAATATCCAGTTCAAACCCCCTATACTTCATGCATCTTCCACTTTCGAGATCGGTGAAACTTCTAAGCAAGCAATAAAAAAAACAGTCAGCAACATATAAACAAACCCTCACAAATGCAGATTGGGGGCCGCTTGGAGATTGTTATGCACGGGAAAAAGGGAAAACTTTTTCTCATCCAGGATTCAATAGAAACTGGCATATCCCCAAGCATAAAAGACTGAAAAAGGGCTACTAGCAGCAAAAGCAACCAATATTTTGTTAGATTTGCTGAACTGCAAATCAACCCAAGAAACTTGCATGCATAACTATCACGAAGTAGAAGCAAAAGACAGAGTAGAAAGAAGAAGCTATGGTGGCCAAAAAGCCAGAGACTGGAAAATCATCTTGACAGAAATAAGCTTCTATTAACAAAATGAAATTACAATACAATCTCCTTGTTAAACTACAAAGCGGTGATTCCTTATAAAGGATACCGAAACCCTAAAAGGGAAACTCTAAGAAATAGAAACTGCCTAAGTGAAACTTAAGCACAAAAGAGTAATAACTAAAGATTACTCTAACACCCCCCCT
>MU223614.1:930225-957726 GCA_018584345.1 Thuja plicata | reverse complement strand
CGCAGCAATGGGAGGAACTATGCAGTAGAGAGGAAGAATATTGGAGACAAAAGTCAAGAGAGTTATGGTTAAAAGATGGGGATAGGAACACAAAGTATTTCCATGCATCAGCAGAACAGAAATCAGCAAGCAACCGAATATTCACTATTACTAATGCAGAAACAAGTAACTTACTAACAGATCCTCAAAGCATTCAAGAAGAAGGGGTTAGATATTTTCAAGCTCTATTGGATCCACCACTAAATCCATATATAGTAGCCCCACCACTAGAGGAATTACTAGATGCAATTCCCACTGTGATATCGGAGGCTGACAATTTAAGACTTCTAGCTCCATTCACCATTCAAGAACTCAAAAAAGTGGTTTTTTCGCTCCCACCAGACAAAGCCCCTGGTCCAGACGGATTTACTACCCTATTCTACCAAATTAGCTGGGATTGGTTTGGCTTGGAATTATTGGAAGTTGTGGAAGAATCCCGGATTAGTAAAACCATGCTAAAAAACTTCAACACTACAAATATAGCCATTATTCCGAAAATTAAAACCCCAAAAACATTTGCAGACTTCTGGCCAATATCCTTATGTAATACTATATACAAAATCATAACAAAGGCCATATACCTAAGATTGCAACATCTCATCCCCAATCTTATCTCACAGCCACAAGGTGGTTTTGTGCCTGGTAGGGAAACAATGGAAGGAACACTAGTAGCACATGAAGTATTGCATACAATTAACAATGACAAATCATCACACTTTGTCATAAAGTTGGACATGATGAAAGCCTATGATAGAGTAAACTGGGTTTTTCTTATTAAGATTTTGCAAAAATTTGGCTTCGGAAAAAATTGGTGTAAATGGATTAAGTCATGTATCTCGGGTGTGGGGTTCTCAGTACTGATAAATGGGGTACCAGCTGGATTTTTCACATCCACACAAGGAGTCAGACAAGGAGATCCATTATCTCCTATTTTATTTTTTCTTATGGAAGAATCATTCAATAGACTTATCCAGCATAAACATATTGCAGGTAAGTGGCTAGGAGTACAAATTGGACAATCAGATATTTCAGTGACACACTCATTGTTTGCGGATGATACATTGATCTTTGGCGCTGCAAATATATCAGAGGCCCGATAGATCAAGGAAACACTAGACCTCTACTCAGCGGCATCAAATCAGAAAGTGAACCCTCACAAGTCGAAAATATACATCTTCAATACAAACCAAATTATAACTAACAGAATTGTCAATCTTTTAGGCTTCACAACAGATTCTCTGCCATCAGTCTATCTTGGCATCCCCTTCTTTATGGGAGCCAAAAAAATCAGTTATTGGTCCCATATCATTGAGAGGATTAAATCTAGAGTAGCAGCATGGAAAGCTTGGTTGCTATCATTGTCAGGTAGAATATTACTAATCAAAACAGTTTTATCAGCCATTCCCAATTATTATCTATCAGTCCTCACAGCCCCTTCATCGGTCATCCAAAAAATTCAGAAATTATTAAGAGATTTTCTATGGACTGGAAATATAAATGGTGAGAACAAAATCCCACTGGTCTCAATTCAGAAATTGACGCAAGTAAAACAGTTAGGAGGAGCAGGGATTCATGATCTACAAAAAAGAAATCAAGCATTTGGGGGTAAATTAATCTGGCAAATGTATGCTAAACCAAATAATATTTGGTGCCAAATTATGCAAAAGAAATATTTAGATGACAACAACCCGTCCAGAATTATAACAATATCAGACCCTCCCAAAGGCTCAGCCATATGGGATTTCATGATTTCCTCCAGAGACATAATATGTAAATACATTACTTGGGAATTAAATAATGGACTATCAGTCAAATTCTGGCGTGACTCATGGACTGGTGCACCACCTCTGGACCAAAAAGATGACATTCAACACATAGTCACTATATCAGAGAGTGTATGGGGAACCTATCTAAGTGATTATGTATTAGCAGTATGTTTACACTCAAGGGAAGTAATATGGAAAGACCCTCAGGATCTGCCTCTATCCCATCATGAGATTCAGTGTATGAAGAATATTCTCACACAAAAATTGGTTTACTTTTCAATCTTAGAGGACAAATTGATCTAGGCCCCAGGGACAGATGGCAGATTCAACATCAAAGCAGGGTATAGACTTATCCAACAAAGAGAAGCTATTACAAAACCTTCGTGGGTATACACATTTTGCTAGAACAATTTAATTCTGCCAAAAGCAGGCTACTTTGCCTGGCTAGCTCTGAATAACAGGGTACTAACTAGTGAACGAATTCTTAGACTCAACATAGCCCAGTCATTCAACTGCCCCTTATGTGATTATCAACAGGAGGATACAGACCATCTATTCTTAACATGCCAATTTGCACAAGAATGTTGGATCTTTGTACTTAAAAAATTGCATTATTACACCCCACTTCCAAATAAATTATGGGACCTATTTGAGTCATGGCCTCAACTATATTCCTCATCCCTCTTTTCAGCAATCTGGATATGTACACCAGCACTAGTTGTTTGGGCTATATGGTGGGAGAGAAATAAAAGAATTTTTCGCAGAACTTCTTCTTCAATACAAGCAGTTACAAATCAGCTAGAAAAGGCAATTTCTGAACTAGTCAATGCTAGCCATAGTAAATTGAATCACAACTTGATCATGACATCGTGGGACTCTTCAATATTGAGGGAATGGAAACAAATCTATGCACCTTTTGGTTGGGGCTATAAAAAAATAGCGAATAAGATGCAGAATAGAGATCAAGTTAAATGGATACCACCAGTTAAAGGGATAAACAAAATAAATTTTGATGGATCTTCAAGGGGGAATCCAGGTAAATCAGGGGTAGGGGTATGCATTAGGGATCATCAAGGATGGTTACTAGCTATTAAATGTGGTCCATTACCAATTGGCACAAATAATATGGCTGAGGCGCGAGCACTTTTTGAAGGGTTAATATTGGCCAAAAAGGGAGGATATCAGAAGATTCAAATAGAAGGAGATTCACAAGTCATAATTGCAGCATGTCTAAATTGGGTTTCCCACAATTGGAAACTCACATACATTCTACAACAAATATGGAAATTAATAGACCCATTCCATGAAGTGCAAATTTCACATACCTTAAGGGAAGGTAATCAGCTAGCAGACCATCTAGCAAATAAAGGATGTGATGGGTATGAGGCAATCCTTTTTGATCATGAAACAATTATAAATCAAGACCCCAAGTTATATGAAATATATAACAAGGATAGATCGACTGAGGGTGAAGAGTGAAAAAGGTGGATAAAACAAGGCGGATTAATTAACAGACTAAGCATCTCATCTTCAAGTCGTGAAGGTGACAATGACACCGCAATCAGTACAATTACAATCTATATGGCAACATGGACAAATTCGTGGGCCACAAAGAATGTGATATTTGCAAATTGAAAGTATAATTAAGGGAAATAACATGTGGGTTCAATGACACAACATCTAATAATATGAGGAATAATACCACAAACGTGTGACAGGATGTGATATTAGTTGAACATAAATTCAGAAATAAATAGACTCAAAGACATTCCGCCAACTCTCCCATCCATGAACTCACAACAGTCTGGTCACATGTGCGATTTGGGTATGCAATGGGAGAAAGTACATGGCTAAGATCTTCAGGGGATCACTTCAATACTTAAAGTACGACAGGGGATCATTACTGCATCCCTCAAATAATCAAGATTTGACAACCATGAAAAGGAATGACACGAATGAGGGATATACACACAGAAGTATATTTATACCCCCATTCAGCCCTCACAAATACCACTTAATACTATTCAACTAGCAACAATGGAGGTAAGACTAGGGAAGATTATGAAGTGCAGGTCATGTGGTAGATACCATCATGATATGCTTCCAAGAAATTATAGAGTTCAGATTCAAGCCACAGGGGTCGAAGAGGTTCTACCTGCGAACATAGATGAGGAATCATTTGCTGCTATGTTCACATGCCATTCAACAAAGATTCGGTCTGCCATCCGCGTAGTGATTGGAGAAGAAATGTTAGAAGATCACATTTGTCATTTCTTTTACCCAGCATAATTGGTTTCTATTTTTCTCTCTAATGCATTAGATCTCATACAATCAGTGCCATTGATCATATCGTTGGCTGAGAAAGTTATCAATCCAAACTACTTGCAAAGAATTGAACTGTTGCGAGCATTACAAAATTATGATTTATGGAAGGGTCTGGAATTAGTTGGTGGTGTATTCACACATCAGGAATTACTCACTAACCATGACTACATGCTGTTATATGTTAGCATAAAAATATCTTTGGAGCAGCAGGATGCAAGATATGCAGAAAACACCCTACGCAATATGAATCGAAAACTAGGGTTCTACATGGTGGGCATAATCACGAACAAAGTGAATGCATTATTAGACCTCCTCGAATTCCCAAATGCCCCCCGAGCATGAACAGATGCACAAGCTCAACCAGAGCCATCCCATCGCGGGCATTTGACAATGCAGGATGCGGTGCCGGATCTCAATGCACATCCCACGGAGCAGGAATTCGAATTGACAAATAATGAACAATGCATGCAGAGTGGTGAACAATTGGCAACCAAAAATCAAAGTGCGGATGACACCCTCGGCTGGCCACAAGAAGTAGACTTCATGGTAGAAACTCCACACTCGGCTGCAGCAGTGAAATGGGAGCATGTAGATGCAACACCCACAGGTTGGTCTCCACGTGCTTTGGAGTACCTGACTACTGTTTGGAGTGCGAAAGACATGATCGAATAAAATTTGAAAGTTTATACATCCTCTAAAGTTTTTTTTGTGTTTTGTCTAGTCTGTAAACAGATATAAAATGATATCACAAATGTAAGTTCAGTAGAACATTAACCTATAAATGGTTATTTGAAAGCAGGGTCGAATAGTACATAGCATAGAATCCATAAGTCTTGGTATATGCCCCGGCATGTGGAAATTTTGTATAAAAAAAAAATCCCTAGGGGATGCACTATGTAATTGATCTTGTAAATGGTTATGATAGAACATATACATGTATATGACAATGATCCCGGGGTTTCTTACTGGTTCTTCCACGGGGGAGTTATTGAATCAGATTATTATTATCAATATAAATACGGTGGATAATCCACTTTTGCTTAAAAAAAAAAAAAACATGAACACCATAAGGAAAGAAAAGACAAACACTTTAAAGTTTGACTCACTACTGGTATGCATATACTTTTATTTTGAGAACTTCTTTCCATCTGTTGGAAATGTGACATGGAATATTGATAAGCCTATCATTTATCAAATCAATGAGTACATTCAAAATCTAGGAGAGAATCTTGTCATTGTTATGAATGATTACTTCTCTAAATTCCAAAAAAGAATGCATTAGAAATTTAGAGTCCACCTTAATTAGTTGAGAAATATCATGACACTGTTTGTTTTTAGGTAGACACCGTCTCATGCATTATCAAGGCAGTTGAGTATAGGAGCATTTGGCTACAACCTATGGGCTATGGGATGGACATAGACATTGCATCTCAAAAAATTGAAACTTACTTAGCTAAGCCTACTAACAAAAGAGCCAAGAGATATGGAACATGTGAAGAAGTTAAGGCTAAGATTAAGAAAGGTATCTTGGTACCTAAAATTCAAAGAAAATCTAGAAAAATGATTGCTAATTTGTCTAAGAATTTGGGAATTGATAATGAAGAAGATGAGGTAGGACCCTCTGAATTGGAAGGCAAGAAACCTCAAGTGTTGAAGCCTTCACCGAGACCCAAATCTACTAGACCACCAACAAGGTCTACATCTACACTGAGAGAAAAGAAGAATTTTGTTGAACCGAAAGGGAAGACATAAGTAAGAAGCAAGAAGGAAAAAAATAGAATGAGGAGAAGACTAAAGCTAACACTAGACAGTGACACAAAGACTGAATATTTAAGAAAATTCAAAGTTGTGAAAAACTCACCTCCACTACCAGGAAGTCTAGATGAAATGCTAGTAACAATGAAGAAGTATAGAACATTCAGAGAAATGAAGCAACAAAAGTACAACACTCAAAGTAAACAGAATAAGGTAAAAATTGAAGACGCAATTGTTTACTCTTTAAACAAATTCAAATACACACCACTTGAAGTTATCAAGTTTTTACCTATTGAGTTATACAACAACATAGATGCAAGATGGAAATATGCTAGGAATGCTAAAAAAAAAATGAGAGAAAGATCTCTCGTGCTAACTGTAACAAACCTATCTGTAGAAGAAATTGAAGAGACATTAAAACAAAATTCTAGACGATTCCTTGTAAAAGGAAGATCTTTAAGGATTATGATAGGAGAATTGGAGCAGGTACAATTAGAAATTGATGCCAAATGGAGAGAGATATTCAACATCAAAGAGATTGAATCTCAAGATAAGCAACAAAAGGATAACATAACCGATGAAGTTATCAAAGATGATCAAGGTAAGAATGATCTTATTGATTTGATAATTGACACCAATGAAGTTATTATTGAACATATCACTAACAAGGATCCAGGAGATGATATATCACAAGATGAAGATGTTATCGCCACCAAGGACACTGATACATAACCAATGAATATAAGTGATAAGGCTACTACTAATCCATTCATGTAGCTTGTATTGGAACAAGTACAAGATTATCACACAAGTCAAGGTGATAATATTAAAGCTATGGATATAGAGGAGGCAACCACTGAACCTCAAAAGGAAACATCAAAAGAAGCAGCTGATCAACAAAAGGAAAAGGAAACAGAGAAATAGAAGGAAAAGGAAAAAGAGAAAGAGAAGGAAAAGGAAACAGAGAAAGAGAAGGAAAATAAAACTAAGAAAGAAAAGGAAGAGGAAAATGAGAAAGTGAAGGACACATAGAAGGATACGGCTACCGAGAAACTAGCATCACTAAACACCAAATTAGTTTCCTCAACCGAGTCTATTGCACAAAAAGAAGAGCCCGATAAAGGAACATCAATGGAGCAAAGTGAACATAAGGAAGCCAAGAAAAAACATGATGAATAGAAAGAGAACACAATGCAAGAGAACAAAGTAGAGGATAAGAAAGAGGAGAAGAAGGAAGAAAACAAACAAGAGGGGCAGAGAGCTAGAACTAGTACAAAAGAGACAGGAATCTAATGCACTAAAGGTATCACATTCCCCAAATAATTCACCAAGTGGAAGTATGTTAGCAAAGAAGAAGAAATCAAAGAAGAGGAAACATGTAGATATGAGCCAACCGATCATTTTAGCAAATGTATACTAGTCTACTATGAGTCCTGATGAAATGATCGAGTATGCAAAATTGGTGAGACTTAAGGCAATGCAAAAGAAATTACTTCAAAAGAGAAAGAAGACTGATGTATTGGAAAGTGTCAATGATTTATTATAGGAGATTGTTCCAGATGCCACTGTTGATGAAACAAAAGATATCATTAGTCAAGTAGAAGGACTAGTGGAACAATTCTAAAATCCAAATCAAGTCACTACTGACTACATGATGAAGGTTCATTCGAGGAAGATGGAACTGCAAATAATTGAATCAATTCTAAACAACATTGCAGTAGATAAGATATCACTTTATGAGGCCTCTATCAATATTGAGAATAAATTGTCTCATATTCTTTCAATATTTTAGAAAGTATGTTCCATTTCCCGCTTCACCAAGGATATAAGGAAGAAAGATGAGTCTGTTGAGACCGAGCTGATCGAGTAGCTGAAAAGTGTAACTACTGAGCCTGGTTCTTTACAAGTCTATTACTCAAGGTTGAAAAACTTGATGGGGATGAAATAATAACTAAGACGAGAAGAGCATAAGAGAAGGATGGAAATTCTAGAGCTATAAGCACTATTGATTACCCACATTGAATCACTGCAAAGGCATTTGAAGAAGGCCAAGGATTTGGTCAACACCCCCGATGGTAGTTCACTGGACACCATAATTGGAATGGCAGGTGATGTTTTTGCTCAAATTGTTGTACTTTAAACACTCAAAGATGCATGGGAGTCATGCCTAGCTGATCTACAGAAGAGGTACTCATATTTGTGATAAGGTATAATTTTATCATACTAAGCACTAAGCAATTTTGGTTTTTGCATATTTGTCAAAAAGGGGGATAATATAATATGTATGGATATTTTATATAAGGGTGATATAATTATGTGTATAGGTGGAGTTACACAACATTTTGAAATTTTGACCAAGCTATGGTATGTTATAAGAAGTATTATCTAAGGAGGAGTTGTACAAATTTTGATGACTTTGAATTTTTTGTCAAAATGACAACTAATTCCAAAGGGGGAGATTCATAGTCCTATAAGATAGTTTGTTGTCATTAGTTTTGTCAAAGTCATGATAGTCAATGAAGATAGTTGGTAAAAGATAAATTACACTAAGGCAAACAGTCGGTAAAGCAAAGTATCAAAGATAGCGAGCACCGAGTAGTAGAAAGCATCAAGTTAAGCAGAGAATAGTTACCAATAAGGTGTTAGTCACTGAGTCACCAAGCATAGTTAGTCACTGAGTAGACATTATGCCACTGAGAAAGATCAGAGAAAATTACCGATTATACCAGAGCCTACATAAAAATTCAAATTTGATACATTGAACCTGGATGACGAGTGGGTAATCTTTTACAAATTTTAAGGTAAAAGTTAAGTAGAGCATTGAGATTGAAAGAACATGATTGAACATTGTTGTGGGTCCACAACACACACCCCATTTAGGTCCTCTGACCATGGGGACCCCCCTCTTTTTTTGGGGCTTGTTGGGTCTTCCCCTCTCCCTGTTCCTTGAATTAGATTCTTGAGGGGCCTATTGAGAAAAATCTAAGTGTTTTTGGCCTTTTCACCTTTTTTTAGAATTTTGGAGAACCCAGTTTCCTCTGAAATGCTGAAAGGGCTGAAAGGCCGAGTCCAATCCTTTTGGCATTTCGGCCTCCAAAACACTGAAAAGGTCAGAAGGAAAAGCCTTGAGAGCTTTCGGTGTTTCAAACCTTGAAACACCGAAAGAGGATGAGGTCACCCAATTTTCAGCATTTCGGCCCCCAAAATGCTGAAACTAGGTGACATCACCCCACGGGCTATTTAAGTGGCCAAGGTCTCATTTGTTAAACACTTTGTTTTTTCTCAACCGATGCATTTTTCTATCTTTTTTCTCACACATTTGACATTTTCCGCTCCTCCTGCTCGTCATGCTCTGTCAGTTTCTCCTCATGCCTTGGTTCTCATCCTCCCTCACCTCACATTTTAGAGGAATTCCTGAGAAATGAAAAACATCCACGATGAAGTACCTATAAAAGGGGAATCACCCCCCTTCAAAGATTGGGGACAAGCATATAGAGATCACAGAAACTGACATTGGGAACGTAGACTAGGATTAGTTCCTGGTAAGATGTTCCCAACCAACAGGAAGATCTGAGGATTGCACCTCACTATTCCTATCAGGTCTGGTTAATGTAGCAGCCCACCCAGTGGCTATCTCATCATTTGAGCTAATCATGACCCTATCAATCCACTACATTCCAGATGAAAGGGAGGTCATAAATATAGAAGGACAAGTGGTGCTAGACATAAGACTAGACATCATAGAAGAGGTCTTCCACCTCCATAAGGGCGTAGATAAGTTATACAAATTCTTCATTGAAAAGGGACTCAGGTGGTTCAAAAACAAAGGTGAAGAGGCATACGATATTGTGAATAATGACTACCTCAAGCAACCTCTTCCAAAGAAAAAAACTGGATAAGATATAACTCAGGAGGGGGTATTTTAAAAGATGATATCCAGGTAGCCATGACACTACTAAGATGAGTGTATGAACTACCTCAGTCCATCCAACTTGAGGAATGGATGATCCTCCTGATAGAGAAGATCAGAAGCCGCAAGGCCAGGTTCGATTGGGGAACCATTATCAGTGACAGATTGGATGAACAACTGACTGCAGTGAGACATAATCCAAAATTCTGCATGAGTAAATACATGGTGTACTTGTTAGCCGCACAGGCAGACTATCCGGGGATTACTAAAAGAGGGAACATCAGTGATCAAAATGCATAGCCCCATATTGTATACCCACTGCTGGTAAAAAGGGTGAATATGCTAGAAGATAGCCCGGACTACAAGGTAGTGAATGATGCTTTCATCTTCGCAATCATTCAATCTGTTGAAGGTAATTTCACAAAGAGAATGTCAGAGGAAGCATCTGCCAAGGTAAGGGCCATTGGGGCCTATTACATAAAATTCAGGACATTTACATAAATCTGAGTGGAAGGGTCTCATTTGAAACCAAATAAGTTGCCCAGGTACCCATCTGATTGGGTAATTATTCTTAAAATGGCCATGAAGCTCGCAGATGCTTATGAACACATAAATCACAAGAAGAATCATTGTTGGGACTTCCCTATTCTTCTGGGCCCATACACTCTCCAAGACATGAAGGTTTGCAAATCCTTGGCCTTCAAGTTAGATGAGTACCCACTTCAACTATATAAAATCGTCCGGCCCTAATTTGACCCGATAGGCACATACAACCATATCATTGGCAAGTTCTACGTCCATGAACCCCACCTAGAAGATCATTGGATAAACTGTGTGGATGATTATGAGGTAAGGATTAGGGTCTACTGCAAGATGTCCCTTGCACTAGTAGAATTAGCCTTAAAGATTAGTATTCCCCCACTAGTTTGGGATAAAGATTCAGATAGGGTGCTAGAGTCAATTTACACTATGGAAAAAATATACAACATGCCCATCATGAATGCAGAAATTGGTAAGGATGAGAACGATGATATTGAATTCCAAGCTAGGCATGTGGTCTGAACAATGGAAGCATGGGTTAAGAGACCTTATAATATGGATCCAATCCCTGTGAAGACATTTATGGATCCAACCAAGAAGGTGGATAACCAACGTGGAGAGAAGTCTACGGTGCCCTAGTATAAGAAGGCCCCACCTTAGAAACCAAATACTGTATATGGCCATGAACATGCAGTAGAGTATGGTTCAAATCCAAGGCACAAGGCTCTAAAAACTAGGATGATTGGATAGATAGATCCTCTAGTGGGATGATCATAGGCCCCACAAGATGAAGGCCAGTCTACTTCTAACCAATCTCCTCTTACCACCAAGAAAGGGAAGAAAATGTATAAAAGGAGGAGAGCTTCTGCATCTCCATGACTAGAAACATTACAAGAGGAGCAAAAAGAAGAAGAAGAAGACATACCTCTAATTAAAAGGACAAGATCTAATAGGAGGAAAGAAAAGGAGACTACTAGGAAACACATAGAGGATCTAAAAGAGAAGGACAATCCTCTAGATGCCTTAGGCTTAGATGAGTTCTAGATATCGTATTTTGAAGGCCTAGAAGGCTTTGCAGACTAGGAATAAGATACACCTAATTCAACCTCAAGATTTGAAATGGGAGCTCCAACGCTTATCCAGTCATATGTGATCCTCACTCCACCTCCAGCCTAGTTCACCAGTCATGCACTAAATGTGTTGATAGTAGGGATGGATTCTAGCACCAACCAAGGGCTTGAAATTTAAGATGATACATTGGCATAGAACATAACAGGTGGTAAAGTTGTAGGAGAGATTTCCACTTCTACTCGACTGCCTCACATTCCCGTAACACTAGCCTCTC
The DNA here is from genome assembly GCA_018584345.1 of Thuja plicata. Classification (NCBI taxonomy): domain Eukaryota; kingdom Viridiplantae; phylum Streptophyta; class Pinopsida; order Cupressales; family Cupressaceae; genus Thuja; species Thuja plicata. The sequence goes on along the minus strand of MU223614.1, from coordinate 946,046 downwards.
TCCCACCTCCAATTCCTACTCCACCACCTTCTCTCACAACTCCAACACCAACTCCGCCTCCTTAAATTTCTACTCTCCCACCTCCCATTCCAACTCTCCCTACTCCTACTCCACCACCCAAAATACCAACACCTAGTCCACCACCATCAGTCCCTTTGCTTTTCTTCATCCTGACTCCCCAAGGGTCAGTAAGCACAGAAGCCGTGTCACTCTCCAAAACCACACTGGCGGCCATGACTGGCCTTGATGCAGAAGTGTTGACCGGTTCCTCAGGAGATGAAGGCTGAGATAAAGATGAACAAGAGGTGGCAGGGGAAGAAGAGAAGGGAGAAGAAGAAGAAAAAGGAGAAGGAGAAGGAGAAGGAGAAGGAGAAGGCCACAAAGAAGAAATTCTTGAGTGAGAAAAGGGAAAAGAAAGGGAACATGAAAAAGAGTCAGAAGAGGAGTTGACCCCTAGGCCATAAAACTTGGATTCAATCCTCCACATTACCCTATATGAGCCAATCACTGCCTTTAGTAAACCTACTTGGTTTACTAAAAAGATTTAGCCTTAGAGAAGAACATATAGTGATGAAGACAAAGCAGAAGACACAAGTATGGCATCCTTGGGATGAGGCTTCCATTAAACAGAGGCCAATATACCAACAAGAACCATATCTTATGTCACCCAAGACACTAGGGGTCGATGGAAAACATAGGTGGAAATTCCCTCTACTAGCACTCCTCAAGCACAGGTAATCGCTAAAGATTATACATTCGAGGAAGTAGATCTAGGAGAGCCTACCAGGGAAGGAGCAAGACATTAGCAGCCCTAGGGCTTAAGCATGCTCTAGGATTCATGAGCAAGGACGAGGAAACCATAAAATCCTTAATAGAGCACAATGAGGCTCTGAAGAAATTCATTCATAAAATGGTGGGTCCCAGTGACCCAAATTTCCTGGAGGCCTCATTACAGGCCGTATTAAAAAAGAGGGCCACTCAAGACTTACCAGCAGGTGTGACCCCGTCCTTCATCAAAGCAAGTGTAGATTGGAAGAATGAATTTGAGAAGTATGGAGAAGAGGTTATCAGACTGGTGTTTAAACCTTACAGATTCATCTTGATTGAAACTACAAAGTTGATAAACCAAATGGAGAGTGAAGATGGCTTAGATTTTGAGATAACCAAATGGCAAGCCACCCTCCAAGACCTAAAGATAATTAAGAAGAAATGCTTCCAGATTCTAGTAAAGATATATGAGGGTGAAGAAATAGATAACTTCAAAACATGGATCAAGTGCATAACCAAGACAATTAAGGTCTTCAAATAATGCCTAGCCTGCACAATGGAAAAACATAAGGAATTCATGGGATGGGTAGGAGAAATAGATGGTTTCTTCACAAGGATTGGCCTAGACCTATACTGGGACCATGATAAACAAATCCCACCTCTAGTGAAAGAGATGGTGCAACAGTTCAAAGACATTTTGGCAGGTGCTAGCACCAAAGAGGCCTTGCACTAGTTGTTCTCCTCAAAGGAAGACATGAAAAGAATGCTAGAGCATGAAGAAGAAATCAAGTTCTTTGCTTCTGAATTAACCTCTTCAGAGAGAAGCAAGAATGAAGGGTCAACAAAGTGAAGAGGAAAGAGATAAACTATGAAGAAGTTCAAGAGATATTACAAAGGCTACAAGCTTCCAATCTAGAAGTATTTCCCAACTGATGCCTCAGGTCCATTCAACAATTTTGCAGAAAGCAGTTTTTCACACTTAGCCATTTTCCAAAAAGGGCTAAAACTTGGCATTTCGGCCTTTCAGCATTTTGGGCCTTTTAGCCTCCAAAATGGCCGAAATTTTTGGGCCTCCCATTTTGGGTTCTGATACTTAGCTTTTTTTGGCACTTGAAAACTTTGGAGTAGAGGTCGGGGTCCAAATTTCTGAGTCTTTCCAACGAGATCACCTTTTTGCATGGAAGTTGAACCCCAAATCAGATGGGTGCCTAATTGGAGTTTTTTTTTGAAAGAATAAGGGTCCCCTATCCATTTCCACCGCAAAGGGAACCCTAGATGAAGATTCCTAGAGAGAACTCCAAGATCAAGAAGAAGACTCCAATTGCATGCTGAGAAACCCCATCTTATTTATCTCTCTTTTCTTAATGCGTTTGATCCCTCTTGCATGGACAAACTGATTGTAAATGGATTAAAAATCCATGCAAGTTGTTTATTATCAGTTAGCAATATTTTTCATTCAACAAAGTTTTTGGTTTAGTTTATTTTCATTAATTTAGAGTCTCTGAAGCCCTAATTTTGACATTCAGAGTTTGTAGATCAAAACTCTATATATTATAATCAAAAGTAATGTAATAGGGTTGGATTCATAAGGCAATAAAATATACAATTGGTGCTTCATTTGTGGTGTGATATATTTTTCTATCTATGCAAAAGTGATGAATGTGTGCATGCTTGTTCATTATTTTCAAAGAGCCAATTGTTTATTATGTTTCGAATATGTGTTTCTATTAGTTGGAGTTTGTTGTTATCTATCTACCTTGTTGTGATGAATGTGTGGAAAAGATCATCCATTGTGATTAGTGATAATTTGGTCTCATGTGTGCGTGCATCTTGGTGGCTTCAAAATTTGATTGGTTTTGAAAATATTGCACGAGTGAATACGTCTTCTCTCCAAATGATTGCATACATCGAGTATAGAATTGTGACATTGTTTGATTTATACTTCGTGGGTTTGTTCCAAATCTCTCTACCATTAAATTTTCAAGGGAAGATCGAAAATGGTTTATGTCTGTTAGGATTTCATTTTCAGCAAGTTATTTCATTCCTTGTTACCTTACTCATTTAAATTTTGTCATAGATTTGAAAGTAATCACCTTTAAAACACATAGTTACATCTTTTAGTTAAAACACAATATTTGATAAATCGGGAAAAAACCAAAAAAGTACTAAAGTTGATTTGCAATTTGATGTCTTGAACATTCCAATAAAGGGATCCTCATGAACATTCATATTTATATTCAACTAAGTAACCAAGCAGGTTGTACCACGACCCCAGAGAACCTTGGGAGTAACTTCGTTATTCTTTCAAGAGAGGAAATTGAAGCTCGAGATCCTAGCCGTTGACTTGTGTAAAAACAATGCTCAATAGAAGTGGCACTAGAAGGAGGCCCTCAAGACTAAGAAATTGGATAACATCAGATCCTTCTCTTTAGAATGGTTCAAGCGAGTGCTTAGATCATCTCCGAAAAGAGGCGAGTTCATTGAACTCACTCACCATTGTAGAGCTTGCAGCGAAAAAGGGAAGACAAGAGAGAACTCTTCACACCATCCTACCGAGTCACAAAACCCTCTTGGACAAAAATCACACATCGCTGTCTTGACTATTCCCACAACCATAAATCAAAATCAAAACTTGCAAAATTAGAATTTGCAGCAACCTCGTCCAATGGATTTCTTCGCCAACGCACAAAGTTCACCCTTAAATTTTGTTGGGAAGCTCCATGAATTTCCCAAAAATACAGAGAGGTTTTTTGCACATGTTTCATATATGGTGAATCAAGGATAGAAGAAGAGCACATTCATGCCTTCAAATAAATTTGCAACCAAAAAGAGATTGCCCACGAAAAAGTTGTCTGTCATTTTTTCCCATACACTTTGGGAGAATTTGCATACAACTGGTACCTAAATTTACCACGGGGATCTATCTTTGCATGGATCGAATTTGAAACCAAATTTCTCAATCAATTTAAGTTATATGTGGATCCTTCTATGACACATCATCAGTTCACAACAACAAGAAAGGATCCTAAGGAGTCCATCACCATGTTCAATCATCATTTCCACAAAAAGCATGAAAAGTTGGAAGCTCCTTACACCATACCAGAGGCAACCATCATACAAGTTTACCTCAAAGCTCTGGACCACTTCACCTCAATATTCCTGAGAAGAATCCCACCTATGGATAGAGACATGATGGAAAAAGTGTATAATGAGGCCATAACATTCACGCAACAAATGGACCCACAAGAAGTGAACTTCGCAACCATGTCTTCCATTAACAACATCGCTACCCCACATCCATTTTTAGCAAATAGTCAATCCTTGGCCACTCACATGCCTCCATTGAACCCAATTCTAGTGCAACCATTCGCAACCCTACCACCATCCATCACTTGTCCCGGTTATAAGGATCATAAAATAGCATTTATAGAATAGAGGGTTGTGCCGCAAGCTGAACCTGATACTCATTTGGCCTCTGAATTTGATGGAATGAAGAAAACCTTGTCCCAACTCATGAATGAGCTCACCTGGATGAAGTTGAATCCTTCCCAAAACCAAAGTGGGTACCAAAAAGAACCGACTGGTCCAAATGCTTATCCCTTGAATTAGAATAAGAGTTTTAACTCTTACACCAATAACAACAATATATAGGATAAGCCGTTTGGGCAACAAAGACCGAATAGATTATGGAACACCTGACCCAACAACGGTAGTATACCGTTAGATAATTCTAACACCTATGAAGTTGTGGAGGCCAATCTTGTTATGGCTCTGAATCTATGCCAATAAAACCATAGATATGGAAGCAAATCCCATAATCAGTATCCCTAGGATCCAGAGGAACCACCTATTCAATTCAATGCCATGATGTTCGATTCCTATGAATCTAGAAATGGAGAAAATTCAGGCCCTTGTTCGGAAGAAGAAGAGTTTGTGTTCCCATTCCAAAAGGAAAATGAGCCTGAATAATTGGAATTTCATGCCTTCCAGAATGATCATAGAAATTCCTATAATCCATAGAGCCAAAAGGAACCTATGACCAATGGCATACCTCTGATTAAAAACCAACTCCACCAGATCCCCAAGCAAGAAAAAATCCTGTGCCACCAAGAGGTCCGAATGCTCCTGCCTCATCCCCACCATTTACGTTCACTAGTTACAGAAAACTGACATGGTCAAACAAAAAATAAAATGCAGTTGAGGAGCTAAAGAAGACCAAGGTGAACATATTGATGTTCGAGATGCTCCATGATTTCCCATCTCAGAGAGAAGCCCTCTTGAAATCCCAAGACCATTCAAAACAAGGGGCAATGGTAAACAACACAAAGACCATCTCTAATGTCAATGCTTCTGAAGCTTTCCTGACAATGTTGAAAGACAAGATAGAGGTACCACCCTTCCTGCTCAGTCTACAGATATTCGGGAAGAACCTACATAATTTACTGATCAACTTTGGAGCATCTTGTAATTTCATGTCATTATCCATTTATCAAAAATAAGGAATGGTTCCCAAACAACAAACAGAGTGGTGATCTAGCTCGGCAAGATAGAAGTCAAAGTAATTGGTGTTCTCAAGGATGTACATATCCAACTAGTTGCTGACCTAAGGATACAAGAGTATATTGATGTGCATGTGGTAGATATTCCCAAAACTTATAGAATGCTACTAAGCAGAGAATGGACCAAATGCTTGAGAGGATGGTTGTCCACAGATTTCACGCAACTATGGTTACCATGGAAAGGAATGAACAACCAAATAAAGATTGATGTCGAGCCTAAGTTAAGAAGGATGATCATGGAATATAATGCTCTGAATGAAGTCCTATTTACATAGACTGACCTAGGCACCTAATGGATGGACAACATTTGCATGTTCCAAATCAAAGAAGTTGAAGAACAAGGCATAGTCTGGTGCAAGGCCTACTAGAACCCGCCATCCATGAAGAGATCTTTGAAAACTTCATTAGTAGTATAACAACCAGCATGTAGCACCTAGGGAAATATGCAGACCCTAAAATCCTTCTAATGCTAGGATCATTTCAGTTACATCAAGAAAGTCACTCAGAATTCACGTGCTCTAATTGCCAAAAGCCCTACATTAAACTTATTCAGTGACTGGAGAACTTTAGATGATGGATCGTGTCTACCATACAAAGAGATATAGGAAGATAAAGAAGGTAAAATTACTAAATCCCCAAACCCCAAAAGTGCCCAAGAGATGGAAAAGGGAGAGTCAACTTCCTCAAATAGTGACAGGGAAAAGAAGCTGAAGCCCCAAACAAAGGCATTCTCAAAAGGGGTTTTGGACAGTCCAAAACCCACAAAGCAGTACCAAATATGGAATTATGTTTCAATGGCTCTAAATGTAAACAAGGAGTGGGAGCGGGGAATGAACTCATAAACCCAAGAGGTAAGTATTTTTATGCTGCATATAGATTACAATTTATGTGCATTAATAATGTTCTAAAATATGAAGCATTGGTCTGTAGACTCCTCTTGGCCCACGAGAAAGGAATAAAAGCCTTGATAGTGGAAGGAGACTCATAATTGGTCATCAAATAGGTCCACAATTAGTATTATTATAATGACAAAAGGATTTCATCCTACCAAAATAGGGCATGGGACTTGATCAATGAATTCAAAGCCTTCAACATCAAGGCCATCTCGCGAAGGAAGAACGTCATTACCGATGCCCTAGCTATATCCGCCAGTTCACTACACCCGATGGAGAAGTCTAAACTAAAGAAGTTCTTAGTTGAACTTATTATAGTCCCATCCATCCCAGATAACATTACCAATTTCCAAGTCTTTCAAGATGACCAACACATCCTTGAGTTCATCATGTGCGCAGGGGTGTTCGAGAAACAAATCATAGACAAAGAGAAAGAAGAGGCGGAAGATGAGGTCAACATGGAAGAACCCGATGATCAAGACATCATAAACCTAAGAACCAATTCCATACCCAAAGGAATGGTGGAACTAGAGAGGATTTTTGACAGCGATGGGACCACTATGAAAAGATGTTTGGACATACCACTCGATGGTAAGGAGTATGAATCATATAACCTTGGCACTGAAGATGAGCTGAGAGAAGTTCACATTGGGAGAGTATGTACCAAAGAGGAAAGGGACGAGATGGTCCAACTCCTCACTGAATATTAGGATTTCATAACCTGGAGCTATGAAGAACTAAAAACATATGAAACCTTGGTAATAGTGCATAATATCTCACTAAAACAAGACTCCAATCCTTTTAGACAATGCCAAAGACCCATGAACCCTACTATAGAGCCATTGATCCAAAAGGAAGTCTAGAAGTTACTAGATGCCAAGATCATCTTTCAAATTCGACATTCCACCTAGGTCGCGAATGTGGTGCCACTAAGAAAAAAGACTGGTGAGATAAGATTGTGCGTATACTTCTGGAACCTGAACAAGTAATCTCAGAAGGACAACTACCCCCTCCCATCTCTCGATGAAGTGTTGAAGATAGTTAATGGGTCCCAAATTATGTCCATCCTGGAGGCTACTCTGGTTACAATCAAGTAATGGTACAGGAAGAGGACAGGATAAAAACACAATTCACAACCAAATGGGGAACATTCGCATACCGAAGGATGCCCTTTGGTTTAATTAATGCTGGGGCCACTTTCCAGAGTGCAATGGACATAGCCTTCAAAGGGCTAGTTAGGAAGTGCATTATCATTTACATGGATGATCTCACAGTCTTCTCAAAACAAATAAAAAACTACGTAAATGATCTCATAAAGTGCCTTCAAAGATGTAGGAAATATGAGATTTCTCTCAATCCTAAGAAATGCGTGTTTGGGGTAACTGAAGGCAAGTTGTTGGGACACATCATTTTAGAAGATGGGATAGTCATAGAACCTGAAAGGGTGGAAGACATTCTAAAGTTGTCCACCTCATAGCTGCAAAGAGATGAAATCTTTCTTCGAGAAGATTAAATTTGTGAGGAAGTTCATCAGTGCCTTCGCAGAACTAGTAAAACCCTTGAATGACATGTTGAAAAAGGATGCCAAGATTGAGTCGACTATCCCAGTAAAGAAATATTTTGAGGAGATAAAAGGCATGATCACTACGGCTCCTGTCCTCATCAGCCCTGACTACACCATTCCTTTTAAAGTATATTCTTTTGCATCAGAACACTCATGCTCAGGTATTCTCACTCAGAAGAAAGACAGTGAAGATGAGAGACCCATAGCCTTCATGAGTTTCCCCTTTAAAAATGCTGAGATCCGGTACCCAACCTGGAAAAATAGTATTTTTCTCTCGTCAAAGTGGTGAAGATGTTCGGACACTACATCTTGAGAAGCAAAGTCTTTGGGATAGTCCCTAATGCAGCTGTAAAGTCTCTGTTGATGCAGAATGATCTGGGAGAGTGAAGATGGAAATAGGTGGCAATCATACAAGATTTTGACCTAGAAATCTAGCCAATGAAACTAGTAAGAGGCCAAGGCATGAAGAAATTGATCTATGAAGTGGAAGAAGGTCTAGTATGCCAAACTTACACTGATCAAGGTGTTAGCACTGCATTGTTTTCTTTGAAATTTCTTAGCCTTTGCTTTTCCCGGGCTTTCTTGGTTTAAACTCCTATGCTTTGCCGCGCAAAAGAAGTCAAAATCTCTTTTAAAGTCCTATTTAAGTTTGGTCGCTTTGTTGCATCGGTCTTTTTAATGTGTCTCTAAGTTGTGCGAGTGGGTGACGAGCTGTCAGTGAAAGAGAATCGTGCAATTGCAATGAGCTTATGTCAAGTTATGATTTGTGTGCGAGTGAGCTAGTTCAATGTTTTAAAATGTAAATCGCGCAATCGCGATGTCTTGTGAAAGTCGAGTTGTAAGTTAGCGATTGAGCGGGCTAAAAAATGGTTAAATTTATCGCTCACTCGCTAAGAGCTAATGAATGAAATATTGAAACAACGAGTCAACGATGGGTTAAAATTTTGTATGTCACATAGTCGCTGTAAAGTTATGCTATCTATATCACGCTTCGCGACCGAGCGAGTCTTGTTAAAAATGAAACAGTCGCATACCTGCATCAAGTTTTATGTCAATGTCACAAGTCAGCGACTGCGTGACGAGGTCATGTTCTAGAGTTCGCCCACTCGCTTAGGTTCTAACTCACTTGTATTTTGCAGTGCGAGTGCACGGAAAAGGTATGAAGTACCAATGTGAAGATTCATTGCTCAGTCGCAGAAGCATTTTTCAAGATTCTTAAAAGTCTGCGACTCAGCGACTGAGGGACCATTCATCGCCTCACTCACTCGCTGATGCTTTGAGGTGATCAAAAGTAAACCTGTGAGTGTGCAATGAGTTAAAAGAGGAAAGACATCACTCACTCGCCAATCAACAAAGATGAAAGGAAAAGGGTTAGTGAGTAGGCGACTAAAGAAAGAAGGTGCACAGTCGCGCACTCGCAGTCCGTGATAAAGTGAAGTTTTCAAGCTCGCATTTTGTGACTGAGCAAAGAACAGATGCCATCACCCACTCGCGCAAAAGGTGAAAGCTGGAGTATTAAGTAGCACGAGTGAGCGACCAGATAGAGTATATGGTAAAGAAATGAACGTCGCTCACCCGCTCAGATCCAAAAGTTATAGTTTAAACAGCCAGCTAGTGTGCGATTATGGAATATCTGAAAGATAAGATGCATAGTCACTTAGTCACCAAGATTCAGGTGACGTGAAATGTTAACTAACGAGGGTGCAATAGGTTAAAGGTGAAGGAAACATCGCTCACTTGCATGAACCCAAAAGCAAAGCATAGAAAGATAGCGAGTATGCGACAGACATAAAATGAAGTTCAAGAACTAGGTCATCGCTCACTTGCAGAAGGTGAAAAGTGGAGTGAGGATGGATGGCGAGTTTGCGACCGGTTGAATAAAAGGGGTGCGTCACTCACTCGAAAGGACCTTTCCAAAAGTAAATAAAGTGCAGTGTGTTGGCTAGTTTCAGGCTGATGAGTGCCAGATGGAAAAAAGCGTACACTCTCTTCCAGCTAGGATCAAATAGTGCAAGTTGATGGCAGCATTAATGATAGAATGAAATCTTCATGACAGTTCAAGTGCAGGAATTTAGCTTTCAAATTGACAAGACGTAGTTGTTAATGGCTATAAGTGTAAATGATTGAGTCTGATTCTGTACAACTTTCATTTTTGCATTCTGAGTTTTTCTGCAAAGAGTAAGAAGCTTATTGGTTTGGAGTTTTGTGTTTGAGACAGTAGAATTCAAAGAAGAAGGATGAGTCAAGCTATTGTTCCTACTACCTCACAAGGCTCTGGAAAGAAGAAGGAAGTTGCACCAAAGAAATATACAGAAGAATTTGTTGAGTTGTTACTTGGGACTCTGGATACAAATAGTGCAGATTGGGAAGAATGGAGCGATAAATGGTCTCAATGCAGAAATATGGTAACCCCAGACTACTCTGGTAGTACTTTATTTCATTATTTTTGGAATAATAGGGTCAAACTAGTCCCAATTTTCAATCCATGGGATTTGAATATGGCTAAATTAATTGTGCCTGACGTCTATGTTGACATTGGTCTTATTAAGGAGTTAGCGAAGAACTACTGCCCAGTGGCTAGGGTAATTAGGAAAAAGAATAAAGAAACCCTAGTCTCCATAGATAGAAGATCAGTAGCTGAGGTGTTTGGAATTATCGGTGCATTATGCACTGATATTGATTTAAAGAAAATTAAAGCTGATTATGCCAAGAGAGAGAGTTTGATCAAAAAGTATGAAATGCCTAAGTTTATGCCCAGAGTAGATAGGCACCTGGTGAAGATTCCAGACAACTTCAAGCCTCCTTTTGACTTATCACTGTTTCATCATTATGTAAAATGCACTGTATATGTTGTGAGTAGGGTCCTAGGCCTTGATGGAGATTCTACAGTATCTCAAGAGATACTCATGATAGCAATGAACATCCAGCACCCAGAAGTCAATACTAATTACGACTATGTTGGCTACATAGTTGAGGCTATCCATGCTGGATTGTTAGAAATACAGTCAGACAACCCCACACTCACTTTCAAACATTACTCTCATCTGATGTTCATGATTCTATATTATAACAGAGCATCAATGGAAAAGGAGCTTGAGCTATTTGTATTAGAATGTGGTGTGGAGGTACCAATCCAAAGATGGACTGTAGTATGGGATAGTGGGTTTGTCAATTCCTCATTTGTATGTTTTTGCAACTGGATTGTAGATCCAATTTTTAATTTGTTGGGAGCAGACAGGCACAGACTTCCATACGAGGTTAGAAAATTTCTGAGACCATGGGAGTATGTCCCTAATTGGCCCATCTCCCACAACTGGGCTGATTTCTTCTTCTTCGACTACATAACTATTATCAGAGTATATGGCTGCACTCAGCCTCCTCACATTCTCCCTAAATTTGTTCCTCCCAGGATTGATTTCTTAGAATTTGTCTGGCAAATTACTTGGTTAGACAAGGAGTTTCTAGAGGGGCATAAGAAGGGAACCTTTATCCCCAGATTATGTGTGGGTTTTGATTTCTCTATTGGGAAGAAGATGTTTGATACAATCAATGATTTCTTAAAGCAATACAGAATGTCTACTGCAATCACTAGATTTTGTGATCCTGAGAATTTTGTACAAACAACCCTAAAAAGGATGACTCCTTGGCACAAGATCAGAGACCATGAGCCATTGGATGATGAAGATATTGTGAGAAATAAATTGAATAGAAAAGAAGTTTAGGATAGGAGAATAAAGTGGAATGACCTCCTAAGAGAAGAAGCAAAATGGAAGGAATCAGATAACTCATTCTCTGGTTTCTTTCCTGATCTCCCATATCTCCAGAGGATAGAGAAGATGTTACAATCATATGAAACTTTGATGTCACAAGTACCTCAATTTAGTGCTGAAGAAGCACAATCCAAAGGATCCCCTATTCAAATTGCCTTGCATGATAAAGAGCACCAAGAGGAACATCAAGAAGAAGAAGAACAAAAAGAAGAACAACATGAAGAAGAAGAAGCAGGTGAAGAGGCTACTTCAGCTAAAGAGCCACCAAAGAAGAAACAGAAAATAGAGCATAAAATGATGCAAGATAGAAAAGGCATGTCTAAAGCAGTGATTTCAGAGCATGGTAAATATTTCAGGAAATTGAGAAGGCAATTGCAGAAGGAGCCAGAAGCTGAGGGCCAAGGAGATAACCAAATGGTTTTATTTGAAAAGGATGATGAAAGGGTTGTGATGGAAAATGAGTTCATGAAGGATGATGAATTCATAAAATCTCAAGAATTCAAATCCTTCTTGGTTAAGTTGAAACAGAAAAGCTTGAGACAAGAGATAACTATAGAGGAGGAAAGTAAAGATAAGAATGAACAAATTGTATAGACACTTCAGGATTATGACCTTGAAACTGAACAAATCACTGTGGAACAAGCCAGACTGCTGGTACAAAATAGTGGTGTGATGCTGATGCCTGGTTGGGACTTGCAGTCCACATTTATTATCAATCAAATTAGGAGGCAAGAAGATCCTCTGCTTAAAATAGAATTTGAAATGGATGATGTCTTAAAAGGATCAGGTTTTGACCCAAAATCCAAAACCCTAGCCATATGGTCATTAGCTCTGGCCACATAGAAACCCTTGGTCATGACCATTAGGGAGGAAAAAAGAGCTGACAGGATGATATGGAATCTGCAAAATACTTCAGATACTGAGATAGCTCAGTTAATGACACAGGTTTCATTTATGAACTTGGCAAAAGTTGACGAACTATCAAAGAGGTATGAGACAACTTTTAGCCGAATGATGGCATTGGCAAAGAAACATGAGGAAGTGGTGGTCAAGAACCACACACTTGAAGAAGAGATTTCCAAACTAAAAGGAGAATTGGAAGAAAGCAAAAAGGAAAAGACTCCAATCCTTAAAGAGGCAGTCAATATTGTGACAGATGTTGTCAAAGGTGCTAAGGAAGACTCTTCTTTTGTAGAGACACAATCAAAGGATATATCAAAGGAACAGGGCATGAATGCTATGTCTGTCATGTTGCTCATATTGCAGCACAGGATTGAAGTTTTGAAGAAAAAAATTGTTGTAGTATATACATTATATGGATCCCTGCAAGAAGCCTCAAAAATAGCTGCAGAATCTATGATTTTCTTAGAGCCCGCCTTCAAAATTTGGTCAGGGAAGGAAAGAGTTTTAGATAAACTCAAAACAACTATGTTATACAGTGATGATTTCCTGGACAAAGTAACAGATACCATTGATATGGTAAATAAGTTGAATGATACTTTTGACTTTTTTAATGGCAAATTTGATTTGATAAACAGTAAGTTGCAACTGTTTGGTGATCAATGTCCACCATTGATCCCAAAGATTTATGAGGAAACAGGGGAGTTGAAAGCACAATCAGATTGGGAATCTAGTTTTGATGCCATACTAGGAAATCAAGACATAAAGATACATCTGGAAAAGGACACAAATGCAGAATATTGCAATGAACTGATCGATGGCTTTTGCAAAGTTGAAAGAGCCATGGCTAAATTTGTGTCTGAGGCTAGAACTGCCATGGATGCCAGGTGGGTGGAAGCTGTTGCTAGACTAGAAGAAGAGAAGACTTTTGATTGGCCCACCGTCAAAGAAGTGAACAGATGGGAGGCAAAGCTTAAAGGATGAATCAAATATGGTTAAGCCACAAAAAACAAAACTTGTTCAGGCTTTGCAAATAAGCTGCCACCCATGTTCGGTTGCAAAATTTTGTTTCTAGTTCATTGCAAAGTTGTTGCAAGAAGTTTTGTAAACCTTCCCAGTATGTCAGTAGCTTGTTGCATCCTTATGCTATAAAAGGATTCCAAGACTGCTGGGATAGGTGATAGTCATTTTTATGTTTAAAAGGAATACTAAGACAATTGTAAACTTGGGTCTTGAAAACCAATATATGAGGTCTTCTTGGAGAAATGTCTGTTGAACGTAGCAAGTGATGATGACTTTTGAATAAAATTCAATCCACAGTTTCTGAAGTATTTATTGGGTTTTTTGTCTTCATTTTGGCGTTCTAAATTTTGTCTAAATTTAATGTTCTAGGAATGTTTCAATTTATATATCTGTCAGGCAGATTATGAAATACTTCTAGGGTTCTTTCAAGGAAAGAATATTAAAAATACCTTAGAAATACTTCAACAAAGTTCAAGGTGTAAAATGAATTTGATGGATTTGTTTAGCTAAGTGTACTAAGGTAGATGTACAAGGTATATCTATGTTTGTGTCAAATTCTGCAAATTGCCTTAAGTCTCATCTCTAATCATGCTGGTTAAAACCATTCATAGATGACTCCATGCCCTAGGATTGAAGCACTGGTCTATTTTTCATTTAATCAAATGACTATCATTATTAAAATCAATCTTTACTTTCAGTCTGGTCTATTTTAATAAATGTTACAGTGACCAGTTCCTATAATTCTATCAATAACAAACTAGAATAATTTAGTGATTTCATTATTCTAAGTTTTAAAGGGTAATCCCGCCCGAGTTAGTGGAGCTCAAAGTGTAGGAGGTTTCAAAACCTTGTTTCTTTTGTTCTACTCTATGCTTGGTCATTGTCAGGGACAAATAGAGTGAACCCTCTGAGGAATATTTTCATGTCAGCAAGAAAAGGAAACAAGGTGTGACCACCGATATATGGTATCAAGACATAGTTTACTACCTACTACAAAATCATTGCTCAGAGGGGATGAATGGATCAAAAAGAATGGCCTTGAAAATAAAAAGCACCTCCTACATGCCAAAGAATTTTTTGAGTTGTATAAACATAATTATGAAGGTTTGTACCTGAGATTTCTGGATAGGCTCAAAGCAAAGCAAGTCCTAAAAGATTTTCATGACAGATACGGGACATGGCACAGTTCAGCTGAGGAAACCACTCACCAAATCCCGAGGGTAGGATGTTTTTGGCCCACATTATTTAAAGACATTGGAGAACATGTGAGGTCATGCAACACTTGCCAAAAGAGTGCAACCTGAGAGAGAAATCTAGCAATGGCCTTACAACCAATATACAAGGTATGTCTGTTCGCCCAATGGGGCTTAGATTTTGTTGGAGTGATTAACCCCCCTTCATTCATAGGATACAAGTTAATTATAACATAAAATGATTACTGCACACACTGGATGAAGGCCCAAGCACTAAAGAATTGCACCATGGAGGTAGTGACCAAGTTTCTAGAGGAGCGCATCATAACTAGGTTTGGGATGCCATTCTATCTGGTATGTGACAATGCTCCCTTTTTCTCATCCGCCTCACTCACGCAATGTGTAATGCCCACCCTAGAATCTTCCTATGTTAGATAGACAGGACTATTGCTTTGACACTTTGGGTTTTATGATGGACTATGATTATTATTTAGTTAGCATTTTATGAGACATTTGAGCATATATGTTTGGTTACTACAATTATTTGGACATATTAAAGGAGTTATAATTTAATGATGAATGGCTAGAAATGAACTATCAATAAAATTTTTTACATTGGTTTGTGTTATGATATTTATATTATGATTTAACCCTACTGACCCTATTATGGTTTGATGTTCACTGGTTGATGTGAGTGTAGGATGAGGAGGGGCAGTCGTAGTAACTCCTATGGGAGATCCACATGATGTCGAACTCTCCCTCCTTGATTGCTACTGTCTATTTTTATATATATTTGTATATGCATATCAGTTGGTGATGCAGGATCAGGTACCAGGCATCGTCTCCACCTGGCTACACAGGTCTGAGCGTGCCTTCAAAATCCTCAAACTATTGATGTGTGGAGATTTAACCAAGATACTCTCGAGATTACCCTTGGACTTAGAATTCTATTTAGGGAGTTATCCTTGTTGGGGTAGTAGAATGCAATTTATGTTACAGACTTGATTTGATGTAGGTTTGAGTGTATGCTATGAGTTAGAAATAATTTGTTTTATATATGTATAATAAATAATTATGGTATAATTGTTTGTATTTTATATAGGTATGTGTATATGTGGGTGCACACGCATATATCCATGCTTATATAAACA
>MU223614.1:916710-927975 GCA_018584345.1 Thuja plicata | reverse complement strand
CCTTTGGGCCATTTATGTACCTTTTATTATGAGATCTATTATCAGAAAGATGTAATTGAAAAGAAAAGAAATGTATTTGGGAGGGATAGTTCTAGGCCTGATTTCAAGGGTTATTATTTGAAAGAACAAAGTTGGAAATATACAATGTAATGTTGAATGATCTTTTCTATCTCTTCTTTGTTGCAATGAAAGAAAAATGTTTATTATGCTAAAAGTTGAAATGTGATTTGTAATGAATAAGTTATTCAATGTGTAGGAAGGAGAAATGAAATTAGTATATAAATTAAGGAATATAATTGTAAATGAAATGTTATTTTCTTACCTTATCTCTTAAGTTCTAAATGTGAAAGTAAAGAAATGAAATGAAATTTGATTTGGATAAGTAATGTTAATATGTTAGTAAATGAATACATTAAGGGAACCTTAAGGAATGTTATGTGAAGTAGTAATGATTTAATAAAATTAAAAAAAATAAATAAATAAATAAATTTGTTAGTTGTAATTTTTGGTCATAAGACCTGATTCCTTATGGGTTCCCTGGTGGGGACATTACACAATGGGCCTTCAAAAACTAGGTAATCCTCAAATTATCTTCTAATTATTATCCACAAGGCAATGATGTAGCAAAGTCTACCAAAAAGAACTTGATAATAATGATCAAATATCTCCTCGATGACAATCCCCAGGATTGGCACACACAACTAAAATGTGCCCTGTGGATAGACCGGGTGAGAATAAAGAACAATTTTAGGACATCCCCATACCAATTGGTTTATGGATTGCAACCAGTCTTCCCTATGAAATTGAAAATCCCAATCTTGAGATTTATGGACCAATACGTGGGAGGTGAAGACCGAGTACAAGTTATACTTATGAACCTCCTCAATGTAGAGGATAAGATAACCTTGGCCCTGGAGCATGTATTGAAGCACCGAGTCATTGTCAAGCGATGGTTTGACAAGTGGGACACCATTAAAGCCTTCAAGATCTATGACCTTGTCCTAATGTGGAATAAGGAAAATGAAAATCCAGGCAGCTACAACAAATTTCAAAAATTGTGGACAGGCCTCTATCAGATATCAGAGATCTTGGGAGAAAAAACTTTTAGGATCAACACCTTAAATGGAGATTTGACCACATTTCTAGTCAATGGGTAATTCATCAAACATTACTTTGGATCCTAAGTGGGACTGCCTTCCATCCCTTGTATCATATCTTGTTTTATTTCTTTGTTTTTTATTTCATTCAATTTTTTCATTTTCTTCACTGTCAGTCCCTTTCCTCCATCCTTGGTCACCTCCTTTTTTTGGGGCTCATTTTTCTTTAGGTCAAGTGTGCCTTGGATTCATTCCAATTGGTTCCTAAATTGGAGCAAAGGTATTTCTTAGTCAAATTCTCCAAAGAAAAATACAGCACAGAGAACACTCCAAAAGACAAAGTGGTGGCATCTATCCTCGAAAAATAAGAAGATGTTTAAAGCTCGGTCATCCTAATCACAAAACACATTAAGAGAAGACACCCAAGAATGTTGGTTTCTCGAGCATTTTTTAGTTGCAACGAGCATTAGTGCATGGATTTGGGTACCCGTCGATCCCAGAACCCAAGTCTAAATGAATGCAAAGGTAGTGGCTAAAGAAAGAGAGGAAAGAGCACACAAAGAAAAGTGGCCCAAAGAGGTCACAAGTGTGAAATCTGAGTAGCACAACTTAATTTCTGCTCAGATCGATCAAAGAAGAGAATATGAACCTGAACGCATGGAATAAACTACATCAAAATCTTGATACATTTCATGCACCAAGAAGAAAATAAGAACAACTATTCAAAGAACATAACTCTCAAGCAAGAGCTACAACTTAGCAGACAAAATAGACAAGGGTGACTATAACAACCTCTACCAAGGCTATGGATGCCGGGCCAGTAGTAGAGCAAGGTTATACTTGGGATCTGGGGAAATTTTTTTTGGGGCTATGGATGCCTGACTGGCAGAAAATCTCTTTTCAGGATGCCCTAGTCTACATGACGAAGGTTGGGAACAACTGACAAACTTTGTGGTTACCAAAATCAAAGGTCAAGAATGAACACACGTGAGCACACTCTGGGAGACTAGCTCAAAACATTAAACTTAAATTCATTGAAATATAGTCGACACAACCATCTCTTGGTTTTTGTTCCACTACAAAGTTAGAATCCAAAAGTGTCTTGATGATGAAGAAATGCCTTGGTCATTCCTCCTTTTGTCAAGACTATTTGTTGTGGGTCCACAACAAACACCCCATTTTGGTCCTCTAACCATGGGGATCCCCCTCTTTTTATGGGGCTTGTTGGGTCTGCCTCTCTCCTTGTTCGTTGAATTAGGTTCTTGAGGGGCCTGTTGAGGAAAATCTAAGTGTTTTTGACCTTTTCACCTTTTCAAAATTTTGGAGGACTCAGTGTCCTTCGAAACATCGAAAGGGATAAAAGGCTGAGTCCAACCCTTTCAGAGTTTCAACCTTCGAAACACCGAAAAGGTTGGAAGGAAAAGCCTTGAGACCTTTTGGTGTTTCAGACCCTGAAACACCGAAAGGGGATGAGGTCACCCAATTTTCAGTGTTTCGGCTCTCGAAACACCAAAATTGGGTGATGTCACCCCACGGGCTATTTAAGTGGCCCGAGCCTCATTTGTTAAACAGTTTTTGTTTTCTCAGCCAATGCATTTTTCTACCTTTTTTCTTGTGTGCTCGACATTTTTTGCTCCTCCTGCTCACCATGCTTTGTTAGTTGCTCCTCGCGCCTTGGTTCTTGTCCTCCATCGCCTTGCATTTTAGAGGAATTCCTGAGAAATGAACAACATCCCTGATGAAGTACCTATACAAGGGGAATCACCCTCCTTCAAAGATTGGGGACAAGCATATAGAGATTATAGACACTGACATCAGGAACGTAGACTGGGATCAGTTGCTGGTAAGATGTTACCAACTAGTAGGAAGATCCGAGGACTACACCTCACTAGTCCTATCAGAACTATTTAATGTAGCAACACACCTAGTGGCTATCTCATCATCTGAGCTGATCATGACCCTAGCAAAAAACTACATTCTAAATGAAAGGGTGGTTAGAAATATAGATGGACAAGTGGTGCTGGACATAAGACTGAACATCATAAAAGAGGTCTTCCACCTCCATAAGGGCATAGATAAGTTTTATGAATTCTTCATTGAAAAAGGCCTCAGATGGTTTAGAAACAAAGGTGAATAGGTGTACGATATTGTGAATAATGACTACCTCAAGCAGCCTCTTCCAAAAAACAAACTGGATAAGACAGAACTCAAGAGGGGGTATTTAAAACATGACATCTAGGCAACAGTGACACTACTAAGACAAGTGTATGGACTACCTTAGTCCATCCAACTTGAGGACTAGATGATCCTCCTGGTAGAGAAGATCAGAAGCTGCAAGGCTAGGTTTGATTAGGGAACCATTATCAGTGACAGATTGGATGAACAACTGACTGTGGTGAGACATAATCCAAAATTATACATGAGTACATACATAGTGTACTTTTTAGCCACATAGGAAGACTATCCAGGGCTTACTAAAAGATGGAACATCAATGATCAAAATTCATGGCCCCATATTTTATACCCACAACTGGTAAAAATGGCAAATATGCCTGAAGATATCCCAGACTATAGGGTAGTGAATGACCCTTTCATATTCACAATCATCTGATCTGTTGAAGGTGATTTTGCGAAGAGAATGTGAGAGAAAGTAGATGCCAAGGTAAGGGCCATTAGGGCCTATTACATACAATTAAGGATATTTACATACATTTGGGTGGCAGGGTCTACTTTGAAACCAAAGAAGTTTCCCAGGTACCCATCTGACTGGGTAATTATTCTAGAAATGGCCAGGCAACTTGCAGATGCTTATGAATATATAAAGCACAAGAAGAAGCATTGCTGGGACTTCCCTATTATTCTGGGCCCATAAAATATCCAAGACATGAAGGTTTGCAAATCCTTGACCTTTGAGTGGGAAGAGTGCCCACTTCAACTATATAAAACCCTTCTAACCCCAAATTGACCCCATAGGAACATACAACCATATCATTGGTAAGCTCAATGTCTATGAACCCCACCTAGAAGATCATTAGATAAATTGTGTGGATGATCATGAGGTAAGGATTAGGGACTAATGTAGGATGTCCCTTGCACTAGCAAAAGAAGCCTTAAAGACCAGTATTCCCCCATAGGTTTGGGATAAAGATTCAAATAGGGTACTGGAGTCCATTTACACTATGGACAAAATATACAACAGGCCCATCATTAATGCATAAATTGATAAGGATGATATTGAATTATGAGCTAGGCATGTGGTTCGAACAATAGAAGCATGGATTAAGATACCTTATAAGATTAATCCAATCCCTATGAAGACATTTATGGATCCACCCAAGAAGCTGGATAAACAACATAGAGAGAAGTCTACGGTGCCCTAGTATAAGAAGGCCCCACCTCAGAAACCAAATACCGTATATGGCCATGAATGTGCTAGAGAGTATGGTTCAAATAAAAGGCACAAGGCTCCAAAAAATAGGATGACTGGATAGATAGATCCTCCAGTGGGATCATTATAGGCCCCACAAGATGAAGGCCCTTCCACTTCTAGCCAATCTCCTCCTACCACCGAAAAAGGGAAGAAAATGTATAAAAGGAGGAGATCTTCTTCATCTCCATGACTAGAAAAATTACAAGAGGAGACAAAAGAAGAAGAAGACATACCTCTAATTAAAAGGACATGATCTCAGAGGAGGAAAGAAAAGGAGACTACTAGGAAACACATAGAGGATCTAAAAGAGTAGGACAATCCTCTGGATGCCTTAGGCTCAGATGAGTTCCAAATATGTTATTTTGAAGGCCTAGAAGGTTTTGTAGACCATGAATAAGATACACCTGATTCAACCAAAAGATTTGAAATGGGAGCTCCAACGCTTATCCATTCACATGTGATACTCACTCCACCTCTGGCCCATTTCACCAATCATGCACTAAACGTGTCGATAACAGGGATAGATTCTATCACTAGCCAAGGGCTTGAAATTTAAGATGCTATAGTGGCTTAGAACATAATGGGAGGTAAATTTGCAAGAGAGAGTTCCACTTCTACTACACTATCTCATGTTCCTATACCACCAACCTCTCTCCCACCTCTAATTCCTACTCCACCACCTTCTCTCACAACTCCAACACCAACTCTGCCTCCTTCAATTTATACTCTCCCACCTCCCATTCCAACTCTCCCTACTCCTACTCTACCACCCAAAATACCAACACCTACTCCAACACAATCAGTCCCTTTTCCTTGCTTCATCCCAACTTCCCAGGGGTTAGAAAGCATAGAAGCTATGTCACCCTCCAAAATGATACAGGAGGCCATGACTGGCCTTGATGCAGAAGTGTTGACCAGTTCCTCAGGGGATGAAGAATGATATAAAGATAGACAAGAGGTGGTAGGGGAAGAAGAGAAGAGAGAAGAAGAAAAAGGAGAAGGAGAAGGCCACAAAGAAGAAATTCTTGAGGGAGAAAAGGGGCAAGAAGGTGAATAGGAAAAAGAGTTAGAAGAGGAGGTGACCCCTAGGCCACAAAACTTGGCTTCAATCCTCCACATTTACCCATATGATCCAGTCAATGACTTTAGTAAACCTACTTGTTTTACTAAAGAGATTTAACCTCGGAGAAGAACATACACTGATGAAGAGGAAGGAGAAGACAAAAGTATGGCATCCTTGGGATGATATTTCCATTAGATAAAGGGAAATATACCAGCAAGAACCATATCTTATGTCACCCAAGACACTAGGGGTCACTAGAAAGCACAAGTGGAAGTTCCCTCTACTAGCACCCTCAAGCATAGGTAACCCCTGAAGATTATACTTTCAAGGAAGTAGATCTGGGAGATCCTATTAGGGAAGGGAGCAAGACATTAGCATCCCTAGGGCTTAAGCATGCTCTAAGATTCATGATCAAGGGCGAGGAAACCATCAAATCCTTAATAGAGCACAATGAGGCTTTGAAAAAATTCATTCATAAAATTGTGTGTCCCATCGACCCAAATTGCCCGGAGGCCTCATTACAAGCCGTATTAGAAAAGAGGGCCATTCCAAACTTACCAACAGGTGTGACCCTGTCCTTCATCCAAGCAAGTTTAGATTGGAAGAACGATTTTGAGCAGTATGGAGAAGAGGTTATCAAACTGGTGTTTAAACCTTATAGAGTAATCTTGATTCAAACTACAAAGTTGATAAACCAAATGGAGAGTGAAGATGGCTTAGATTCTGAGATAAAAAATGGCAAGCTGTCCTCCAAGACCTAAAGATAATTAAAAAGAAACACTTCCAGATCCTAGGAAAGATATATGAGGGTGAAGAACTAGATAACTTTGAAACATGGATCAAGCGCATAACCAAGATAATTAAGGTCTTCAAAGAGTTCCTAGCCCACATAATGGAAAAACATAAGGAAGTCATGGAATGACTAGGAGAAATAGATGGTTTCTTCATAGGGATTGCCCTGGACCTATTCCAAGACCATGATAAACAAATCCTGTGTCTAGTGAAAGAGGTGGTGCAGAAGTTCAGAGACATTCTATAAGGTGTTATCACCAAAGAGGCCTTGCACCAATTGTTCTACTCAAAGGAAGACATACAAAGATTGTCAGAGCATGAAGAAGAAATCAAGTTCTTTGCTTCTAAACTAACCATCTTCAGAGAGAAACAAGAATGAAGGGTCAACAAAGTGAAGATGAAAGAGATAAACTATGAAGAAGTTCAAGAGATAGTACAAAGGCTCTGAGTTGTCCATCCAAAAGTATTTCCCAACTGATGCCTCAGGTCCATTCAACAATTTTGCAGAAAGTAGTTTTTCACACTTAGCCATTTTCCAAAAAAGGGCTAAAACTTAGAATTTTGGCCTTTAGGCCCTCACAAAATTTTGGCCTTTCAGCCTCTAAAAGGGATGAAACTTTCTGGCCTCCAGTTTTGTGTTCTGATACTTAGCAATCTTTGGCACTTGAAGACTTCAGAGTATAGGTCAGGGTCCAAATTTTTGGATCTTTCCAGCGAGATCACTTTTTTGCATGGAAGTTGAACTCTAGATTAGATGGGTGCCTAACTGGAGTTCATTTTTGAAAGACTAAGGGTCCCCTATCTGTTCCCACTGCAAAGAGAACCATAGATGAAGACTCCAAGGGAGAACTCCAAGATCAAGAAGAAGATTCCAGTTGCATGCAGAGAAACCCCATCTTCTTTCTCTCTCTTTTCTTAAAGATTTTTATCCCTATTGCATGGACAAACTAATTGTAAATGGATTAAAAATCCATGCAAGTTGTTTAGTATCAGTTAGCAATATTTTCCTTTCATTAAAGTTTTATTTTTAGCTTATTTTCATTAATTTAGAGTCTCTGATGCCCTAATTTTGGCATTCAACGTTTGTAGATCAGAACTCTATATATTTTAATCAAAAGCAATGTAATAGGGTCAAATTCCTAAGGCAATAAAATATACAATTGGTGCTTCATTAATGGTGTGATATCTTCTGCTATCTATGCAAAAGTGATGAATGTGTGCATGCTTGTTCTTTATTTTCAAAGAGCCAATTGTTTACTGTGTTTTGAATCTGCATTTCTATTAGTTGGAGTTTGTTGTTATCTATCTACCTTGTTGTGAGGAATGCATGGAAAATATCATCCATTGGGCTTAACAATAAATCAGTCTCGTGTGTGTGCGCTTCATGGGTTCATGATTTGATAGGTTTTGAAAATTTTGCACAAGTGAATATGTCTTCTCTCCAAATGATTACATCCATTGAGTATAGAATTGTGACATCGTCTAATTTATACTTTGTGGGTTTGTTCCAAATAGCTCTACCATTCAATTTGCAAGGGAAGATCGACAATGGTTTATGTCCATTAGGATTTCATTTTCAGCAAGTTATTTCATTCCTTGTTACCTTTCTCATTTAAATTTTGTCATAGATTTGAAAGTAATCACCTTTAAAACACAAAGTTACATCTTTTAGTTAAAACACAATATTTGATAAATCGGGAAAAGACCAAAAAATTACTAAATTTGTTTTGTAGTTTGATGTCTTGAACGTACCAGAAAAGGCCTCCCCGTAAACATTCACATTTATCTTCAACTGAGTAACCAAGCAGGTTGTACCACAACCCTAGAGAACCTTGGGAGTAACTATGTTATTCTTCCAAGAGAGGAACCTGAATCTCGAGATCCTAGCCATTGACTTGTGTAAAAACAATGCTCAACACACATGATAATGAGGCAAATCAACCAATGAAAGACAAGTATAATAAATGCATCAGGAATGAAACCAACCTTGCACTACTCAACTCCACCGCAAAAGGAGAAGGATCTAAAATAGGTTAACTGCCTTAAGATCATATAAAAGGAATAGAACATGAGGATGACAGGTGATGGTGAAAATTGTAGAGATAGAAGAAGTTATAGAAACAAAGCAAAAGGAGTTAGGATGTCAAAGTTTTAGGGTGGAGAATAGATAAGTTACCGAGTGAAAAATGAGGTAATGCACTTATAGAGCATAAAGAGTCTGAACAACATTATTTTTGATCCATACTCACAGACATTTTTGTAATAGGTTTTATAGTTATTAGAAGAGTAAAAATCTCATTCAGTGGGTAGGCCCTAATAGGTCTTATTTTGTAAATCCTCTAAGTGGGTACATCTCTTAGATGAGAGATTGTAAAATCCTTTAACAAGGTAGATTGCATAAGTCTTTTTATACTCCTAATAGGGTAAGCTATCAGAAATAGCTAACATTGTAGCTCTAACCGAGCAACCTTTATACTGTAGTAGTGAAGGAGTGTGGGTGTCATCCCCACCATAGTTTTTTACTCTAACAAAGGATTTCTACGTGACCAAAAATCATGGAGTTATGTGTCATGGTTTTTTTATTTACTTCACATGCTTTTCAATGTTTTTTATGAATGATATTCAATTCAGTGAAGAGTAAATAATAGTAGTTAAAAGTTTTTAAGTACTGATTCACCCATCCCCTCTCAACACTTACCTTTCCATAGATTAATCCAAAAGACTTAACTATTTAAAATTTGCATCAATAAATCTCCGCATACTGGCCCAAAAATGTAATACCAATATTTAATACAAAATATTATCGTTAACTTAACCGCCTTAACCATATGATCAACAGGTTTCAATCAGTAAGTCAACCGGTTCACATAGAATAATTACCAAAAAACTATCTTTCACATGTTGTTGAGTTAATTTTAATGATCATAAATCTACACACCTTTGATCATAATAAGGCTCAGTTAATGTTCAAATCTCCCAATATTATCACCATCTCAAGCGCTACTCAAAACTCAAAATTGTTACTGTCTTCCTGCTCACTAATCAGAACACTTAGCATATCTGCTTCACCTATTCATCCCATCAATTGGTTAGGCAAAACTATGCACCAAAATTAATAGATTTAATAATTTTCCAGCAATGAAAAAATTAAACTCATCATTTCCCTACCAAAATTTGTCATAATGCCAACAATCCCCCCCTTTGGTATTGATGGAAAAATATATACCAAAACATATGCAGAGCAATAGGTAATATAATTATCTATTGTATACTGATCACTTCCTTAATTGTATTTTCACAATACTGATCATATACCGATTACTCCCCCTTTCACTGAAATTATACAGATTACTCCCCCTTTTACAACAATGACAAAGGTACAAAACTTAGCTTAAAAAAGAAAAGCTTACCAGTCACAGCCTTGTAGAAAAATATCTAACATTTTCTTTTGTAGTATGTAATGAATTCTCCCATGATTTATATAAATGTATAATGCCTTTGAGTTTTTCATGAAAAATAGAAGCTAACTCTTCCATGGATTCAAGAGTACTCATATCGGGTAATGCAAGGGTCACCTCTACTTTAACAATTTGTTGCATAACATCAAGTGTAGGAATCAAATAACTCTGCAACTCCAATGATGTTGTTATTATCTTGTCTTGATCTCCTTGCAATATTTTCAACTTGTGATTTATCACTTTTACTTGTGATCCATAGGCTATAAATGGGTGTAAAATAGGATCAAAAGTAGCAATCAAATTTTTAAGCTCCTGCTGAGCTTCATTTCTCTTAAGCTCCAAATCTTGAGTAAAAAATAAAAAATTAGAAACCTTGGCTAACAATTTACTAATTTCCTTCAAATTTTCCTTTACCTTAGTGACTTGAACTGTAATTTTTCCTCTGTCTAATGCAATGGTTTCCATAAATTTCTCACTCCTCTTCTTCTCATACTCCAACTTAGCTCTATTCATAGCTGCATCTTCCAAATTTGAAACTTGTTCAGTAATAGAACTAACCAAAATATCTATTTGTTCAATTGTAGGATCATTGGGATAAAATGCAAATTCAGGTACAAGATCAAATAAAATATCTCTAGATGTCTCTAATAATTGAGCTTGTCTCTTATCGGTTCTTAATTGGTCCCTTTTTGCTTTCAACTTAAGTATGTCTAAAATTCTCATTAGTTCACCAGGACTCATTTTAGAAATATCAAGTGGTCTTTAAATGACCTCAAAATATTCATCTTTAAGATCATCCTTAGGTACATCAACATATTTGTGTATGGTGAAAAATTCAATCTGTTGGGAGAAAGCTCAAACATGAGAAGTTAGTGGGCTAGCACATATAATTCATAGAATGAACAAGAAACCAACAAGACCTCATCATAACATCAGATTGAGCTAAAAACAAGTAAATTTGCACCCTATACTACTTGTTGGATTTTCTCTTTTAGGATGATTGTGCATGTGCTCTCTCAAACACAAATGATATGGATCCCCAATACAATGTAATTCATGAATGCAAGATTGGAGCAATGAGGAAATTCAAGAGCTAGTATGAGGAACTAGTCTCAAATTCTCCAAAAGATGATTTAAACTAGATATAAAATGATGTGCAACATGAAAGAAGAACACTATGATTCATTTTAGCCAAAGAAGCCTAACATGTAATTTATATGTGATTTAAGAAAGAAACTAAGAGCATAAGAACAAATATGAAATCTAGAGCTATGTTAGCATGATAACAATGCAAATAGGAGAGATGAAAATGCAAGAGGAGAAGGCCTCTATTTATAGATTTTTGGGATAGAAGAGGAGGGGTTGAATGAGGTGGCATCTATGTGGCATCCACATAAGAGCCACATAAGGGACACATAGGCTTGA